>CAUYRH010093288.1:0-12936 GCA_963574655.1 Perodicticus potto
TGTAAAGTAGATGAAAAAGCTGATAGAACAGAACAAGTTCGCAGAATTTCTGCCCTGTGGAAGAGATGCTGGGCTGCTAATAGTCCTGACTCAGTCTGTGAGATTCAGCCCTTTGTCTCAGCTGTCATCCCCTGAGGGCCAGGTGTGGCCGAAATTTAGCAAAGCTTTCTCAGCTCTGCCGCTTGGTGCCTATGGGACCGCCTCTCCACTTCGGCCATCTCTCAGCTCACTTTCCTCTCACTGCTCCCGAGCCAGGAAAACAGCACAGGCCGCAACACACCGTGCCCTGTCCACATCCCTCGAGAAAGTGTCCAAGAATCTGGACTCCGTGGGGGACAGACATCCAGACCTCAGGGTGAGAGTGGAGGGGAGTGCCAGGAGTTCCAACTTGCAGGTAGAAAATATATACAGTTTTTATACAGTTTTATGCCTGGCAGGAGAGTGCTGTGGCACCCTAGTAGGGGAAGGAGGTCCAGTTTTTAGAGGGCCTCTCCCGTGGGGTAGAGTGGGAGGACATCTGAACTCTGTTCGCTTGTTTGTATAGAGGTATGGCGTATACTGCGAGCCGCTCTCATGGGGGAGGGGACTCCCATCTGCTTGGTGATGTGCTCTGTACCTTTTATTTGTATCCTTGGGGTCACAGGTCGCTCCAGCAGGGTTGATATGCGTTCTTGGATCTTCTCTTTTGGCGCAGTTTCAAACCGTTGGCTTTCTTGGTAAATTTCTGTCCTTTAACTCTCCTTCTGGATGGGAGCATCTGCAGAAAGCTGGCTACAGATCGCCATTTTGGCTCCTCCCCCCTCAACCCTACTCTTAATGTTTTATGAGTACTGGACTAACTTTTCCACCTATAGTTTTGCCCTTTCTAAAACATCTTGTACATAGAAGTATAAAGCATAAAATAAATCAGATCATACTATTCTTCTCCTTAGACGATTCTAATGACTTCTTATTGAAGGAAACAATAACTCTACACGAGGGCTTATAGACCCTGGTATTGTGGGTAATATTGTATCCCCTAAAATGATCATTTGAAGCACTAGTTCTGTTACCTGTGAATGGGAGCTTACATGGAAATAGAGTCTTTGCATATGTAGCTAAGAAGTGAATTAAGATGAGGACATACTGGAATGGGTGGGGCCTTACTCCAAAATGATTGGTATCCTTATAAGCAGGAAAGAGAATCCTAGCACTCTGGGAAGCTAAGGCAGGTGGCTTGCTTGAGCTCAGGAGTTCAAGACCAACCTGAGCAAGAGTGAGACACCATCTTTAAAAATAGCCAGGCATTGTAGCAGGTGCCTGTAGTCCTAGCTAATTGGGAGCCTGAGGCAAGAGGATCACTTGAAGCTAGGATTTTGTGATTGCTGTGAGCTGTGATGGCACAGCACTCTACTGTGGTAAGAAAGAGAGACTCTATCTCAGAACAAACAAACAAAGAATAAAGAAACATGTAGTGAAGAAGACCATGGGAAGACACAAACACACAAAGGGAAGACTGTGGCAGAAACTGAAGTTATGCAGCTGCAAAATAAGGAATGCCAAGGATTCCCAGCAATCCTTCCTTAAGCTAGGAGTATAGGTCTGCCAACCTGTTAATTTCCAACTTCTAACCTCCAGAAATGTGAGAGAATGAACTTCTATCTTTTAAGCAACCTAAAAGGTACTCTGTTACAGTAGCCACAAGAATCTAGTACACCTTCCTAAGGCCTAACTCCATTTCCCCCTGCCCTTCTTTTATTTGAGATGCTCCATTTGCTTGGGCTTTTTTCAACTATTCTCTTTCATTATTATTTTTAATAATAATGCTCCACATCGGATTCTTCCCATGAGCTCTTTCCTTGTCCATGAACATTCTTTCTTCCACTCTTTGCCTGGTTAAAATCCTATTCATCTGAAGAGGCTCAGCTGAAGTGTCATTTTCTCTAATAAGAATTCCTTGGTCCTTTGAAATAAATTAGGCTGGTTTGCATTGTTTTCTCTCTGATCTTTTTCTTTGTAGCCATCCTTTAAATTCATAATTAAATAACTGTTGAGTTATTTATTTGCCATTCATCCCTTACAGTAAACTATAAGCTATGAGAACTAGGTCTATTATATTGTCTCCCTTTATGTGTCTGTGACTGTATTTATGTATAAGTGTGCATATAATGAGAAAAATTTAATTAAGAATCTCTAAGTTTTATTCCTGGAAATAAAATCTCTAAGAAATGAGGCACAATTGACCCTTAAGGTTCCCTTACATCAGTTACCATTGCCACTTCCATTTTGGCTGTACAGTACTCTTTTTTCCTATAGTTCTCATGTAAGCAAACAAAAACATAAATAAACACAAACCCTACACTAGACCCCTTCAACACTGTTGAGGCGGAGTGGAATATTTCAAAGACACACCAAAACCAGAGGGAACACAAGATTTTAATATTACTTGGTAGTTAAGAGGTTCATAGGCAAAATCTCAATTTATCTATTCTGTAACTTTCAAATCGATTTTATCATCATCAACCAAGACATTTTATCTCAAGATATACACCACATGAACACCTTTTTTAGGAATGATCATGAGACTATGGTTCGGATAAAGAATTGGAAATTTCTGCATTATTCTCACCAAGGTAAATCTTTTAAAGTTATTACTGTCTGCCTAAAAAAACAGAATTTTTTCCTAGGGAAGGGACTTCAGGAATAAGTATTCTTTGACAAAGATTACCTCCCCATAACTGTATATGAGCATAAAGGTGACATGTCCCCCCCTCCCCAGAATGAATTTTATGACAGTCATATCACATCATAAGCATACAATCTTTCTAAGTTTCATATACTCACTCATGTGGGCTTGCTTGTGTTAACACTAGTCACTGAAAAGTTTGAAAGAAAATCAACTATTTATTTTCTATATCTCTATGGTGTTAGCACAGTGCTGAGTACACAGAATATCTTAGAAAACCCATGTTGACTTGAATCAATATTTCCCATTTGTTATCTTAGCTATCTTCTCAGGAATGCCTTCCTGAGCACTTGTGCTAACTTTTATTTTATGATCTTAGAATTTTATAGCATATATATATATATATATATATATATATGCACATACATATATATATATAAAATAACTGAACTAACTGTGGTTTACAGACCTGAATACATACCAAACATATAAAAATGTATATATAATCAAGATATGTAGAAACAAACTAGGTGAAATTTGTTCGACATTAAATTCTGGGAATCTTCAGTTTTTATCCTTAAAGAAAAAGTAAATCTTTAATCTGAGGAAAAGTGAAGTGCCTTGGCAGTACCTGGGTTACATACAAGTAAGTAGGAACACTTGGCCTTTGCACACAACCTTGAGCTAGCTGGACTAAATGTTCCAAGGGCTACAGAGAACCCTATGGGCTTGGTTTCAAAGGACTTATCAGGATATAGATGTATATCAGGTGAATTAGACCTACATCAGGTCATTAGGCCATATGAATACCAAGAAAAAACTATCCAGGCAAAATAGCACATCCCTCTGTCCATCGTAGGGGAAAACAGTATTTGTATATGCGTGATCAGTCAATGGTTTGTCTTTAGTCTAAAATATTGGGCATTTCAGAATTCAGGAGGAGATAACATTATCCTAACAAAGCAACTGGAAATATTTTAGAATCTACAAATGCCTCAAAATGAGAACAGAACCCAAAACTGCAGATGCTGGCATGGATGTGGAGAGAAGGGAATACTTCTACACTGCTGGTGAGATTGCAAACTAATACAACCTTTATGGAAAGAAGTATGGAAAATCCTCAAAGAACTAAAAGTTGACATCCCATTTGATCCCTCAATTCCATTGCTAGGTGTCTACCCAGAACAAAAGTCATTTTACAACAAAGACATTTGCACCAGAATGTTTATTGCAGCCCAATTCACAATTGCCAAGTCGTGGAAGCAACTCAAATACCCCTTCATCCCATGAATGGATTAACAAATTGTGTTATATGTATACCATGGAATACTATTCAGTCATAAAAAGATGGAGCTTTTACATCTTTTGTGTTTACCTGGATGGAGTGAGAATTATTTTCTTAGTAAAATATATCAAAAAGGGGAAAAAATTATATCCAATGTGCTCAGTACTATCATTAAGCCAATATATAAACACCTATACACTCATGCAAAAGATAAAACACAAATATAGTCGAGCAATGGGGAGGGGGACAGAAGGCGAGGGGAAGGGAAAGAGAGAGGGCAATTGGTGGGAGGAGGGAGGGCATTTAGTGGGATTTCACCTAATGTGCACAATGCAAGGGTATATTTCAAAATAACTAAGAGTAAATGTTAAATGTCTTACCATCAAAAATAAGTGAGGTGATGGCTATTTTGTTGTTGTTGTTGTTTGTTTGTTTGTTTTTGTGAGACAGAGCCTCAAGCTGTCACCCTGGGTAGAGTGCTGTAGCATCACAGTTCACAGCAACCTCCAATTCCTGGGCTCAAGCAATTCTCCTGCCTCCACCTCCCAAGTGGCTGGGATTACAGGCACCCGCCACAACACCTGGCTATTTCTTGGTTGCAGCCATCATTGTTGTTTGGCGGGCCCAGGCTGGATTCCAACCCACCAGCTCAGGTGTATGTGGCTGGTGCCTTAGCGGCTTCAGCCACACGCACCAACCTGGTGATAACTATGTTAATCAGTTTGATTTACACATTCTACATTGTATTTCAAATCATCACTCTAACATTCCCTTAAGCTAAAGCCTCATTCAAACCAAGGCCCTACCTCTCTTCAGTCCTGAAGGCTTAGAGAAATGATGAAGCTGCAGATGAAACGTTTGATGCTAACAGAGGTTGGTTCATATGGTTTAAGGAAAGAAACAATTTCTGTACCATGATAGGGAAAGGTGAGATAGCAAGTGCTGATTTAGAAGGTGCAGCAACTTATCGAAAAGACCTAGCTAGGATTATTGATAAAGGTGGCTACACCAAACAGTCAATTTTAAATGTAGAAAAAACATTCTTACCTTGAGAGAAGATGCCATCTAGGACTTTCACAGCTGGATAAAAGTCAATGCCTGGCTTCAAAGTGACAAAGTGCTGTGCCTATGATCTATAAAGTGAAAAACAATGCCTTGTGGCAGCACTTTTGCTTATAGCATGGCTTAGTGGTTGTTTCAAGTCTACTGTTAAGACCCACTATTCAAATAAAAAGATTCCCTTCAAAATATTACTGCTCATTGACAATGTACCTAGTCACCAAAGAGGTCTCTTGGAGACGTACAAAGTGATTCCTGTTTTCATGCCTGTTCATTCATTCCACAGTTTGTGGGACAAGCAGTTATTTTCACTTTTAAGTTTTATTGTTAAAAAACTACATTTATTTCATAAGTTTATATATTCTTTAGATAATGTTTCATCTGATGAATCTGAGCAAAATAAGTTGAAAATGTTCTAGAAAGGCTTCACCATTCTAGGTGGCATGAAGAACATTCATGATTCATGGGAGGAAGTTGAAATACCAACATTAACAAGAGTTTTGAAGAAACAGATTTCAACCCTTATGGGTGATTTTGAGCACTTCAAGGCTTCATGGGAGGAAGTAACTGCATATGTGGTAGAAACAGCAAGAGAATGAGAATTACAAGTCAAGTCTAAAAATATGACTGAATTGCTGCGATCTCCTAATACAACTTGAATGAATGAGGGGTTTGTTATGCATGCCCAAAGAAAGTGGGTTCTGGAAATGGAAACTGCTTCTGGAGAAGATGCTGTAGACTTTACTGCAATGACATCAAAGGATTTAGAACATGACATAAACTCAGTTGGTAAAGCGTGGCAGAGTTTGAGAGGATTAATCTCAATTTTGAAGGAAGTTGTACTGTTGGTAAAATGCTAAGCAGCATTGCATGCGTCAAAGAAATTTTTTGTGACAGGAAGAGTCAGTGTGGCAAACGGTACTTTTGTCTTATTTTTAAAAATTGCTACAGCTATCCCAACATTCAGCAAATGCCAATTTACCAGTCAGCAACCATTAACTTCGAGCAAAACCTTCCACCACTGAAAAGATGATGACTTGCTGTAGGCTCAGAAAACTATTAGCATTTGTTTAACCAATATAAGGAATTTTTTAAATTAAGGTATATACATTATTTTTGGACATAATGCTATTGCACACTTAATCAACTACAGCACAGTATAGACATGTCTTTTGTATACATCAGGAAAATAAAAAGTCCTGCCATATTTGCTCTACTGCAGTGTTCTAGAACCAAACCCAAAACATCTCTGAGGCAAGGCTGTATTCTTTTCCTTTGATAATTAGAAATTTTATTCTTGTTTATTGCTAATCTAGTGCTTTCAACATACAAAGGACTCAATATTTTCTTTTTAAAAAATCAATAAATTATGTCACATATACCTCTCTTGCCCCCAAAGAGTTCAACATTGATCCATCAAGTTCACATTTCAACTAAGGTATCAGGTATCTAAACTGACATACCTTTTATTATAGGGCACAGTCTATTTGTCTCCCATCTTTTCATTGTAAAGCAATCAAATCCCCCTTTTTTTCTTGATAAACTAAAGACTCAGAAAGAAATAAGAAAGAAAAGTCATCTACTCTCAAAAATGCTAGCCCTGCATTTTCATATGTGTCAGGAAGCACATAGCAAAGCTAGCTTCTATTACCAGAGAGTACTTGACCTTGGGAAAACTTAATGTTGACTGGTACCAAAGGGATTAGCAAATGCTCCATTTTCTAACTCCATCTTCAATTACTTTGATGAGCAATTAAAATGCTAATTAAAAAACAATCTAAAACTTAGTACTCAGAAGGTTATGAAATAATGTGCTCATATGTTGTACACACAGACAACTAATAAGGTCACCAGACAAAGAACAATTAGTAAAGAAGAGTTAAATCATCACAATATTTTATTGTTAAGATTGTTTTATGTGGTTACATGATAATACACCTCATCAATCTCCAAGTAAGTAAATATAAACTAGATTACTTACTTGTTGCAAACTTGTTTTAGAAAAACAATCATTTTACTAAAAATAGCCAATTATAGGAAGATAATAAGAAATTTTCATGTATGCAGGGTAAAATTTAAATCAGTCAATGTCAGTATGGTTAATTAAAATATTTATAACTCAATTTGCATATTTTCGAGGGCCGTGGAGTTTTTGCACTTCTTGTTCTAGTACCTGAACATCAAGCTTTTAATTATTTGTTCACAATTGCTCTTGAGAGTGAGTTGAAGCAATTTTGAACTATCTAGTTTTCCTTGATACTGCCATTTCACTCAATTAATTACCAGTGGAGTGGTGTTCTTAATCTGTAGTGTATAAAAATTAAAGTATCAATTTAAAACCCAAGATAATAGATTGCAAGTTAGTAACGAGAGTCCTCCTCTGACAGGTAGGTGGCATGCAGGCAGAAATGTCTGCTAACCATTACAATATGCTCAGGGTCCAGAACTGCACCTTGCACAAAGGGAAGCTACTTGTTGATGAAACTAACTCACATAAAGAAAAAATTACTTTAATCAGATGTAATCTATCTTAGAAATGATATATGTTTTCAAACTTGGAGAATCATCTGCTTTTGAAAATAGTTACATTTTTTACAGTATTATAAATATTTAATGTTTTCTAACTAGCATGGTAACTAACTCCAACATATTCAGAGTCAAGTATCAAACTAATTATTAAAAAAATTCTGCAACAACTGGCAAGGAGATAAGACCAAGTTTTTCAAACCTTTCCCACCCACGTGGAAGGTATATTCTCCTAAATTACATCTATTTGCTCCATTTCTATTTCCAGAATTTTCTCCTCATTATATTGCAATTTCCATGTCTCCTTAAATTTTTTCTCCCCACTTAAATTTATTCTGTACAATGTTATCATTTCCCTTTCAAAAAAAAAATATATATATAACTATTTAAAATAGTCATACAGGCTGGGCACATTGGCTCACGCCTTTTAATCCTCGCACTCTGAGAGGCTGAGGCAGGTGGATTGCCTAAACTCAGGAGTTAAGAGACTAGCCTGATTTTATGATGTGGACTAATCTTAATGGACTTAGATGATATCTCGAAGTAGTTTTGATTTGCATTTCTCTGATGATTAAGGATGATGAGCACTTTTTCATGTCTGTAGGCCCAGTGCCTGTCTTCTTCAGAGAAGTATCTCTTCAAGTCCCTTGCCCATCCTGAGATGAGATCACTTGTTCTTTTCTTGCTAATACGTTTGAGTTCTCTGTGGATTCTGGTTATTAAACCTTTGTCGGAGGCATAACCTGCAAATATCTTCTCCCATTCCGAGGTCTGACTGCTTGCTTTGCTTACTGTGTTCTTGGCTGTGCAGAAGCTTTTTAGTCCCAGTAATGTATTTTTGGTGTTGCTTCAATTGCCCAGGGGGTCTTCCTCATAAAATATTTTCCCAGGCCAATTTCCTCAAGAGTTTTCCTTTCACTTTTTTCTAGTTTTTTTTATAGTTTCATGTCTTAAGTTTAAATCTTTAATCCAGTGAGAATCTATCTTAGTTAATGGTGAAAGGTGTGGGTCCAGTTTCAGTCTTCTACAGGTCGCCAGCCAGTTCGCCCAGCAACATTTGTTAAATACGGAATCTTTTCCCCTCTGAATGTTTTTAATTGGCTTGTCAAAGATCAAATAACGGTACATAGCTGGGTTCATCTCTTGGTTCTCTATTTTGTTCCATACATCTACCTCTCTGTTTTTGTGCCAGTACCATGCTGTTTTGGTCAGAGATGTTGATGTGGATGTAGACAAAAGGGAACACTTCTACACTGCTGGTGGGAATGTAAACTAATATGTTTCTTTTGAAAAGATGTTTGGAGAACACTTAGGGATCTAAAAATAGACCTGCCATTCAATCCTACAATTCCTCTACTAGGTATATATCCAGAAGTCCAAAAATCACATTATAACGAAGATATTTGTACCAGAATATTTATTGCAGCCCAATTCATAATTGCTAAGCCATGGAAAAAGCTCAAGTGCCCATCAACCCATGAATGGATTAATAAATTGTGGTATATGTACACCATGGAATATTATGCAGCGTTAAAGAAAGATGAAGATTTTACCTCTTTCATGTTTACATGGATGGAGCTGGAACATATTCTTCTTAGCAAATTATTTCAAGAATGGAAAAAAAAGTGGCAGTGCCTGTGGCTTAATGGAGTAGGGCACTGGCCCCATATGCCAGAGGTGGCGGGTTCAAACCCAGCTCCAGCCAAAAACTGCAAAAAATAAAATAAAATAAAATAAAATGTTTCAAAAAGAATGGAAGAAAAAGTATTCAATGTACTCAGCCCTACTATGAAACAAAGTTATAGCTTTCATATGAAAGCTATAAACCAATTATAGCCCAAAAATATGGGGATAGGGGCAAGGGAGGGCAGGGGAGGGGGGAAGATGGGTAGAGAGAGGGCAATTGGTGGGACCACACCTACAGTGTATCTTACAAGGGTACATGTGAAATTTACTAAGTGTATAATAAAAATGTCTTTACACAATAACTAAGAAAATACCGTGAAGTCTATGTTAACCAGTTATATGAAAATATTTCAAATTGTATATAAAACCAGCACATTGTACCCCATGATTGCATTAATGTACATAGCTATGATTTAATAAATAAGAAAAAAGAAAGAAAAGAAAAAGAGACTAGGCTGAGCAAGAGATCCCTTCTCTAAAAATAGCCCGGCATTGTGGCAAGTGCCTGTAGTCCCAGCTACTTGAGAGGTTAAGACAGGAGGATTACTTAAGCCCAGGAGTTTTAGGTTGCTGTGAGCTATGATGCCATGGTACTTTACCAAGGGTGACACAGTTAGATTCTATCTAAATAAATAAATAAATAAATAAATAAATAAATAAATAAATAAATAAGACACACACTCTCCTGGATTGCATTGGAACAGGATCAAGTCTAAACTCTTCACCATGCTATCCTAAGTCTTCAGCAGGGCTTGAACTTCTCCAACTTCTTTCAATATCCTAGCTGCCAATGAGACAAATCATTTTACTTTTCTGAATCTCTATTTGTGTGATCCCATCTGCTTGAGCTCCCTATTTCCTTTTCCTTGTGCACAAAGAAATATTTTAACAAGGAACTATTATCTATTTTATCCCAAAGATATCTTAACCAAGAAATGATTTGTGAAACTGACACAATTATTTTTGATAGCTTAGATGTCACATAAATCAGTCAGTTACATTATAATTGACCACACAGGGTGACGAAGCAGCAGGTTTTATATGTAGTAACATTTTTTGCAAGCTTGATAGTAGCTGTCCCAAACTCAAAGATTTCTAAGGTGTATACAAATGACATATGTTGTCTACAAAGTGGATGTAACCTGCCTGCATGCGTGTGTAAAGACAACACCTATCTAGTGTTATGCCCTTTAAAATGCTGGGTGGGTATATCAAATGGTCAAGTGACATATATTCTGAAGAGTACATTGCTCAACATTGCTGCTTTGTGAACACTGACTTCGGCATTTTCGTTTAGGTTGCTAACATTTTTAGCTTTAACTTTCTGTGGCATTCAGAGAAAACGCACAGCACAATTTTGAATACAACTGTGTTTACAAATCTTAATGATAAAAATGATTTAATAGTAAAACAAACTATGTTGGTTCATTTACCTTCTAATTCGATTACTTTTATAAGACTATGCCGTAGCTTTTATCAGTGACTCATAACAACAAATATTTATTAGGTGTCTATTGTTTCTAGATGGTAGCAGATCAGAAGAAATATCAGACCTGATCTCTACATTTACAGAATATTTATAGAATAGTGAGGAAGACCATTCCAAATAGGTAATTTTAATGTAGAATATTCTATGACACTGTAAGCATTCAATATGTTGCAGAAAGAATGTGTAAATGAATAAATGAAATAAGGGTGGATGGGGTGTCTGGAAACCAAAAGACAGACATACAACTGACCTTAGGTGGGAAGAAAGGGAAAAAATTGGTTCCCAGGAAAGGTGATTTTTGAAAAGCATTGTGAGGATAAGTAGGAATTTGCCAGGCTAAGAAGGGAGGCTGGATACCACAGCGGAAAGAAAGTTAGAAAGAAAAACAACATTAGGAAATGTAATTGGGTATGCATCTTTTTTGTTCAATGCTCATAACTCTTTTAAAGTTGCCATATATCATAAAAGTTGTAAGAAAATTATGCATAATTAATACCAGTGAATAGTGTTAAGTGCTAATTCAACATAGGGAAAGCACGGCAGTGAAAGGGCAGAGCTGTGCAGAAAATAATAGGATATACTTTCTATACATTTTCAATTCATTGTTTTTGCATTCTCAGCTGTGCAGCTATTGCTCACAAGAACTGAGTTAAAATATTGAAATGAAAGGAGAAAATAGGAGAGTAATTCAGTGCAAGCAGCCTCAAAAACAATCCTCAAGGCCTCAGAAATGTTGCATTTGATCATGTGCAGGCCTGTATCATAACCCTCGATGATACCCTTAGGACTGACCTTTTTTCACTGTATCAAAAGCCTAGACAGACAGAATTGCAGGACAGAGCTTTTCACAACACCAGAAAAGCTGTATAAATCTCCCGGCCAAAAGTCATAGAACATGCTAAAGTGACAATCATAACTCCTTTCCTGCCATCAAGCGCCACCACAAATACCAGGAAGACATGGGTGGAATAGCTAAGCCATTAGCCACCTGGGATAGCTTTTCACGTAGTAAGACTTGTTTTCTACCATCATGTGTGATTTCAAAATAAACTTTTTGCTTAAAATATGTACAATTGACTTAGAATATAAGAGAAATAAATAATGCCTGTGTGTGTGTGTATATCTCTGGGGCACCTTTTTAAATATACATTTACATATATAAAATATAGTTACGTATACTCTGAAATTCTGCTTATATATGAGGTCATTAGCTTCAAAACCACTTGAAAATGCATTTGCATTCTTAAAACTTTTCTGGCTTTGAGAATCCTATGATTTCCTCTTATCCCGCTTTCATCAGGCCTACTAAAGAAAACGTAATCCACTTTCCTATAAATGATCAATGTCGAACTTTGTCCAAGACATGCTCACAAGAGGCGCTTAGAAATAAAATCATGCTATTACTTTCACAAGACTTCTAAGAGCTGAAGGCCACTCTACGTGAAGTTGATCTTATTAAATACGATTAGGTGTTTACAGAAGTGGCTGAAGAGGCCAAGGGTCAAGCAATGACCCACGCTTAATACGGAATCTGCTACTACTACATGGTTATTGGTAACAACTAGTATTTGGTTCCTCTCTGGATTGTAGACTCTTTGGCTGGGATCATGTCATTTTATTTCTATATGTCAAGCATTATGGGCACCCACTCTATCTTTGCTAAATAGAAATGAAATATCTAATGCTTTAGATGTGACTATGAAGTACTTATGCATGTTACATCATGAAATCTAAAATAAACTCCCTAGAAATTTTAAGTTAAACACAAAGGAAAAGTGGCTCAGTGTTTAAATAGCTTAACAAGTTTATTCAGCCAACAAATCATAGATGTAATACATCACACGTCAAATGCTCTGAAAGTAGTACTTTAGCCATTATGGCAGCTTACACTAAATAAACTACTCTAGGCCCATTTTAATAACATGTGTGAGCTCAGAAAGGAGTTAGATGCTTACTAATTTCTTTCTTCTTTTTTTTAATAATTTTATTAAATCATAATTGTGTACATTGGTGCAATCATAGGGCAGAATGTGCTTCATATACAATCAGAAACATTTTGATCGTACTGTGAGAGATAGCCCTCATAACATTTTCTTAATCCCTATATAAAGACATTGATACTCTGCATTTAATAAGTTTCACCAGTACCCTACTAGAGAAAGCTAAATCGGACAAAATTCAGACTCATATATCAACCACCTATAGATATGCACCTCGATTTGAAAG
>CAUYRH010093289.1:0-109669 GCA_963574655.1 Perodicticus potto
ATAGTGATTTAAAGGCCATGAAAGCTATGTTAAATAGTTTAATGAAAATATTTTAGATTGTATATAAAGTCAGCATATTGTGCCCCATGATTGCACCAATGTACACAATTATGATTTAATAAAAATTAAAAAAAAAGAAAATGGTGAAATATTTTAAATTTATGCATAACTGATTGATGAGGGCACCATGAAGGTGCTGCCAAGTGACAATAGAATAAAAGTTCTGGCTAAAGACACTTCATAATGTTGTAAAAAGTGTTCTTACTTATTCTTTTTGAAAGAGAGAAGGTGGAGAGAGCAATGTTTCCTGGCGTAAGGTGGTGTTGTGCTCACTGGAGGCAGTTACTATGACAGGCCATTGGCCTCTTTCAGCTTCTCACTGACAGAGCAGGTGCCTCATGGGAGTTGCCTGTGCCAGAGGAAAATCTCTGTCGTCAACTGGTCCTTCCTGGAGTTTTAAATGAAATTTTAATCTTCATTCCTAAGAAAATGACTTTGTCAAAAACAATTGCCATTGCCTCCTTCCATTTCTCCCTTCCTTCCTTCCTTCTTTCCTTTTTTCCTTCCTTCCTTCCCTCCTTCCTTTTGGGTTGTTTTTTAATAAAAGATCTGGTGTGCTAAATTACTTAGAAAAGTCAAGTCCTACCGGTAAGTATGGCCAAAAGCTCACGGAGGACTCAGTCTCTCCAGATGTTGGGTTTGGAAGTCAGGGTGCTGAGAATGATGACTGAGAACAGCAGTTATGGCCTCTAGAAAGGATGCTCCCCCTTATTGCACCCACGGCCTTTTCTGGACTTCTTGATATGTCTATTCCAACCTTCCTGCTGTTAGGCTTGTCATTATAATTAATGCTCACTGGATTAAAAAACAAAACAACTACTCAGTCTGAAGATATCTCAGAAGACCCCAAATAGCTTTCGGATCTATGATTATCAGATGTCCTACACCTCAAAAGAATAGATGAAAATATTAACATATTCATGAAGCAGTATTTTCCCATTATGAATGTACTAGTGGTATTTTCTTTTTGTCTTTTAACAAAAACCTTCTAGCTTGGGATTTTCTGTGGTTGCTGTCTTCTCTCACCCAGGAGCCACTCTGTTGCCCACATACTTTCATCCTTCTAGATCTTTCTTCATGGAATACATGTATTCTACCTCTCTGTTGGTGTCTCCTCATAACTCTGTACCTAAAAGTGGTGCCTTCAGTGTGGAGTACATAAAGATATCAGTATACCTTTATTAGGAATATATGGAGAAGGAAAAATGAAGTAATAATTATCTGGAGACAACGTACATGGATTTTAAATACAAATAGAAATGTTTCACTTTTTGTACTCAGTCCCTTCTGAAACATTTGTTGATAGAGTAAATGTCTATAAATTGAGTATCACTTCCAATTTTATCCCACTGAGTTCCATTTTCTAAAGAAACTTGATAGTGCTTGGCAGTAACCTGAAATCTCAAGAATTAATCAAGTTAATGTGCTCCCAAGAGCTACTTCTTTACCAAAAGAGGTATTAACAAAAATACAACAATAAAAGTCTTCCAGGAACATATACCATTGTGGTGGTTGACAGAAGCATTTTCATTAAGTACACTGGCCCTCAGCATATATTGCTGTATGCATCTGGCCTCTTTCTGGGAAGGGCAAGAACTATCAAAGTGCCTGTTACTTATATTTTTCTGTTTGAGACAAGCATTCTCACACCATTTTTAAAAACATGTTCCCTTTGCTAAAACCCCTATAATACTTAATAGCTCACATGTGAAAAGTGATTTGCCTTGCAAAACAGATATTTTTAGTTACAATGTATGCCCATAACCCACTTCTCAGTCTGTATTACAAATTTTTTGAGGGAAGCTGTATTATATCATATATGGGTCCTAAAGTAGACAAACAATAGGTACAAGTTCATTCAGCCTTTTAATTCCACTGCCTTACACATGCTAAGCACAAAGAAAGCACTTGTTCAATTAATGAATACTTAAAATTATACAATCTTCTATAGCTAAAACTATATCTTATTCACCTGGATATACCTCACAGAAGCAAAGTGCTTTGTTTTTGTTTATAAAAGTGCTTTATAAAGTTATTTGAATGAATGAATGAATAATGGCACATGGTGTAATTTTTCTCATGATGTTTCATAACACGAGAAGAGTTATTGGCAAATGATCATTATTGAAATGTCAATGAACATGTGCCAAACAAGACTTGTGTCCTTTCTTATTTCTTAATCCATATGAGTGGTTGACTGAAGTACAGTTAAGTTGCCTTTTCTGAGCATTTTGGTATGGTTGTTAATAAGTATTGGGTTGAGGGTGGCCCATTTCTGAAGATAAGACATGGAAATGATGACCTATGAAGGTTCAGGTGTCTCACCTACAAGAGCTGTTTTGATAAAATGTGTCTATTATGAACTATGAGTGGAGGCCACCAAATTGAGTCTATTGCAGCCAAGGAGTTCAAGGTTTTAGCTTGCTAACTAAACATCTCACATTCAGGCCAGGCACAGTGGTACACACCTGTAATCACAGCACTTTGAGAGGCCAAGGGGAGAGAATCCTTGAGACCAAAGTTTAAGACCAGCCTGGCCAACATACTGAGCCTGTCTTTAAAAAATTATTTAAATTAGCCCAATGTGATGACATATGCCTGCAGTCCTAGCTACTTAGGAGGCTGGGGCAGAAGGACGGCTTGAGCCCAGGAGTTCAAGGCTGGAGCAAGCTATCATCATGCCACCAGCTGTTTTCTCCAGGCAGAGAAACAGAGTAAGACCCCATCTTAAATAAATAAATAAGCCTACATACATACATTCCAAAATAAGCTGAGGCTAAGAGGGCACATGCATTAGTACTTACTGGGGTCAGAACCATCCTAGGGACCATTTTTGATGGGCATCTTATCTGTGTTCCTCAAACTCTAGCTTGCAGTGTGATCTAGCCTGCTCCAAACATCACTCTCAGAGCTCCAAACCATCACTCCCTTTACTGAGCACATTTTAGATCAACTCAAATTTTTAGACAAGTCATTTCAACTGATAAGATGTCCTGATTACCTAAGAAGATTCACCTCTTCAATTTCCTACAAAGTTTACTCTGACAGGGAAACATTTTATGTAATCAGAAATGCACTCAATCATCACCTTTAAAACCTGCTTAGATACGATGTGACAGTTTCAGATACCTGAGGAGGACTGAAGGTTGACAGGGAGGAAATTAAGAAAGAAACATAATCTCAAACGCTTTGCTTAGTCTCTGGCCAACTGTTCAGGTTTTCATATGTAATAACTGAGGTTATTCGACAGGCTTCCAGTAAGGCTGGCTTAACACCAGGATGGTACATGGCCTGAAACTTCCAAGTCTCTAGGGAAATGACCCTCTGTGTGGCAAGAGATGAGCCTATGTGATCTCCATCTGACCCTTAGTAAATCCTGGGATATTAAGAAGCAAGAAATCAAGTTCAAAATTGAAGAAAAGAAAGACAAAGTTCCTCCTCTCAACAATCTCTTTCCCAACTGCTCTATCTCTCTGTCCCTTTCACCTTCCACCTCGTGTGGGACCATGCCTTATTCTTTCTTCGAAGCAGAACACTCCCTGCTCTACGAAAAGAATATGGCTTTCTCAGCTCACTCATCACTGGAATTTTTCTTTATTTCCCATCCTTTCCTGTGACAATTGCAAGGAAGCACAGGCACATGGCTCTCTGGATTTTTTTTTTAATTGGGGCTTACATGCTGCTTTTCATGCCAACTGCAAAGACAGATGCCAGTAGCCTTGCTGCGGGCCCAGCTGCGGACACCGCAGAGTTAGCCCATTGCAATTTCCTGGGAGTCACATTACCCATCTGATGGGCAGCTCTGAGCTTTATTCTCATCCTGAACTTTTCTTCACAGCCTATTTCAATCATCCTCCTTATTTTTTTCCTTCTCTAACATCATCTACTAAACTAATGATTACACATGTGTTATACAAAACTAGTAGACCACATAAACACATGGCCACATAGGCAAGAGAGACTACCAGAAAATCTATGATTCAAACTTCCTTTTGAGACTCTGGAATGAAGCAGAAGCATGGAACAAAATGGAGAAACTGGAGCAGAAACTGAAGAGTTCTCTGTCTCTTGCCTAACTCATGGGGTAGTTAGGTACAGTGAGGAAGCAAATAGGAGTCACATGATCCCTCCGTGGGTTATCCAATTGGATGCTCAACTGGCTCCTTGACTTGAACTTCCTCACCCATAAAATAAAATGAAATGGTTGAAATAGATGCCCCACCTATGATATTCTATTACTAAATCGAAACATGCTCATTTGTGTTTCAGAATTTATCTTGATTGCATCTCCTTAGAGTTTTGCATCAGCTGTTTCCAACTTTCTTCCTTTCACATCTTATGAAAGCAGAACAAGGCCACCAGGCAAACCTCTCCCAGAGGTCAGCCCTCATGCCAACAACTCTGGTCTGCATCCACCCTTTCTCCTTCACTCTATCCTCAGAGAGAGATGAGTCCTTTCTTCAGAGTCACTTCTGCCACTGATGCTTGGGTTCTGACCCCTTTTCTCCCCTAACTCTGCAAAACAACTACTCTCTTGATAATTCTTCTCTAAAGTTGCTCCAGAATTAAAGCATTCCAGCCATTTTCAGAAGGGTGGAAATTGAGGATGTAAAGTGGCCTTTTGCTTGTTCTTGGACAGATCCTAGGTGGATTCTTCACAAGGATGTTAGACTTTTGCTTAAGACTGTTGTTGAGAATGCCATTCATGGCACCACAAAGCTTCCTCTATACATAGTCCCCAGAAGAAATGTCTGTCCATCATGATTACCTATGCTGGTTGTTCCTTTTCTGATGAAAATGTGTTTTCATTGTATACAATGAATAATGTAACTTGTTCAACCTCCTTTGTATTGTTCCTGGGAAGTTCAGAACTAAATCTGTGGCCTAACTCTAGCGTGATAATATGTGTGCAATCTTTTCTTACCTGTCCTCACTTTCCTATTTCCTCTTTCTTATTAATATTTTTCTTATTGTAAATGTGGTGGCATATGAAAATATAAAATCCACCTTAAGTCCAACCAGTAATAAGATGTGGTGTAATTTGAACCTAAACAAATGAATAAACATTTCTTCCAGAGACACGTTATTTAGATATATGTATGCAAAATGCATAAGGATTACTCTAGCTGCAGAGATAAAGCTCAAATATATAAGAAAGTAAGATAAGAAAGGCATTGGAATAAGCCTTAGAAAAGGATTCCTTAGATTAGGGTTTTAGTATTGGCCATGATAGTCTTGAAATAAGAACATCCACTCAAACTAATTGCATAAGGATGCTGTGATAGCTCCCCAAGAATTCTAAAGATAGGAGAGATCATTCCTGAACATACCATCTTCATTATGTGTCTTTATCAAAACTACCTGTGATGAGCTAAGAAAAGAAAAATTGTGATTTTATCTATTTGCTGACCAAAGATCTGTAATTGTACAGAAAGGCACCAGAATACCAGAATTAAGTATGATGATTTTTACCATTTTATTAAAATCTATGGAAAAGCATAGACAAACTATTGAACAGATTATCTAGGTATAATTACAAAATGTATTTAACTCAAAGTGTATACTAACTAAAGTAGTATGCACCACACAGAGTCAGTCTAAACAATTATCCTCTTAATAGTGGACCACAAATGCCCTGTAATGCTGCCTTGTTTTCACAGTTATTGGTTAGGTCACTGAATAAATAGCAACTATTATTAGAGCTAATCCTCTTATACTAAATTCCAGGTGCCAATTTTCTGTTGTCATTACTCCCTTGTCTTTCAAGAACACATCAAATCCCTATTCCCTTCCCAATTGAGTCCTTCCAGTTGGGAAGCACTGAAGTGATTCTTAGAATGATTACTCTGATGACAGTATGCAGAGTAAATTAGAGGTTAGGGTGGAGGGAGACTAGAAACAGAAAAACAAATTGGTTAGTTACTACAAAAATCCAGACTTAGGGAGTCACACATGATCAGAGATAGCACTTGGCTTTATTCTACTCAGTATTGCAATGATATGCATCCATATCTGAACCCTGAGGACAAGGATTATATCCTCAGCCACTGTGTCTAAGCCACAGTATATTCAATTAAGGTTACATACCAAATGAATTAATGCAAGAATGAATGAGATACAAAAGAAGCTAGTATAACTCATTTTTTAAGCCCTTTATACCGGCTCCTCAATCAAGCAGAGAGAAGTGAAAATTCCATATTTGAAAGAGAACAAGGTCATTATACCATCTTGATCATCACCATTCTCCCCCTTAACCTTGGGTGTGCTCCAGGTTGATGGTGTTCCTCATAAAATCTGGTGCTCAGAACTGAGCCCAGACTCCAGACAAAGTGTGACCAGGACTATGTCTGGGTGGAGCATCTATTTCAGCAATCTGGACAATTTCTCCTTTTAAACAAAGCCCAAGTTTGTTGGCATATTTTTAGTGTCCACATCACATTTTTGTTTTGTATGAAGCTCATAACCACCCAACACCCATGATTATTTTTACATTGACTGCTACAAACACAGGTCTCTACCACATTGGCTTATACACTGTTTTATATGCTAAACTCTAAGTTCATCCTGCAAATTTCACAATGTTGTATTGAGTCAGCATTTAATACTTTTGGGATCCCATCCCTGCCATAGTTCTCAGTGCTATGACCACCACCTCAACTTTGCAGCATTCATTTAGCAGACAATTCGGAGGACTCATTGGGCACTAAGCACAACAGGTAAACCTGGGCCTTCCTAAATAAGAAATCTTTTGAAACATAGTAATAGTAAAGCATAGTAAAGTGCAAACGAGATGCTCATTGTACTGTTTACATTCAACTATGAAAGACATCTCTGAGGGGAGATAGGGCACAGATTGCCTATGCGTCTTTATGACTAAGTTCTCATGCTTTCTGTTTCATGAGGAATCCTTATTACAATATAAGACATGATCCTGCCCTGAAAATTCCACGCTGAAATGAATACCTTTTCCAAATCTTCTCTTCAATCATCTCCTCAATGTCTCCTGAGAATACCTGCTATCTTTTGTAACTCCCCACTGAATCCAATACAATGTCTCATCATACATTTTCATTTGTGAAATATTTTCAATTTATAAAGCACTTTCGTCAAACATTATCTCATGTGAATTTCACAGTATCACTTTAAGGTAGACAGATTAATTAGGCCTAGACTAGAAATAGAAAGATAAGTTGATTAGATAATACAAAAATCCAGACATAGGGGATCAAAAATGATTGGAGTTAGCACTTGGCTTTACTTTACTTCCTTACACGCCCTCCACTAATACCATCCTCCTGCTGTGTCCCTCTGCTGCCCAAGCCCTACTGAAGCTTCTAATCCATACCATGACTTCATGGACTCTATCCACGAAGTTAATAAAAATCTGCACATATGAAAATGAACTACATATCACTTATAGAGATGAAAAGTATACTAATAAAAATTTAAAAATTATTGGTATGTTGTAAGAGAAGGTTAGCTAAAGCTCAAGAGTCAACTGAGTAAGAAACACAAAAGTAATTACACAAATCCATCACAGAGTGGCAAAGATATTGAAAAACTGAACAGCCATTAAGATACAGGGAGGAGAGAGTGAGAGCGAGTGATAGATATTTAATTGTAAATCCAGAAAAAGAAAATAGAAAAATTAGAAAGAGGATATATTTGAAGAGATATGACTCATAATATCCCATAATAGACAAGGGCATGAATACTTAGATTCAGGAACATCAATAAATCTCAAGTATAATATTAAGGAAAAGTCTACATCAAAATATCATAGTGAAATTGTAGAAGTAAAGACAAAAAGAAGATCTCAAAAATAGCCAAAGAGAAAAGGAAGATACAAATGAATGACAATTGGCTTACCTTTCAATTTTATTAATGAAAACCAGAAAACAGCATATTGTTTTGATGTGAGAAAGTGATGAGAGAAATTAATGAGAGAAAGTGGCAAGCAGTTACATGTGTATACCTAGCAATGTTATCTTTTAATAAATTAAAGAACTCAAGCTAGATCTCCCATTTGATCCTGTAATCCCATTACTAGGCATCTAACTAGAAGAAAAAAAATCATTTCATCATAAAGACATTTGCACTAGACTGTTTATTGCAGCTCAATTTACAAGTGTCATATTGTGGAAACAACCTAAATTCCTACCAATCCAGGAATGAATTAACAAGCTATGGTATATGTAATACCATGGAATACTATAAAGCAACTAAAAGGATGGTGGCTTTACATCTTTTGTATTAATTTGGATGGAGTCGAAATGCATTCCTCAAAGCAGCACAAGAATGGAGAGGCAAGAATCCAATGTACTCAATTCTGATATGAGGACCACTGATGCTAGTACATGGTGGGGCAAGGGAATGGGGAAGGGGAAAGAGGGATGGCAGGGGGTGGGGCCACAGCATGTGACATTCCTCGTTGGGGAGGGACACTGTTAATAGAGGAACTTCACCCAGCAAACACAAGCAGTGTAAACTGGCTCAATGTATCCTCAATGATTTCCGAACAGTAAAAAAAAAAAAAAAAAGACATTTTTATAGAAACAAAAACTCAGAAATTATAGGACTGGTAAATGTTTAATAAAAGCAATTCTTAAAGATATGTATCTTTCAGGAATAAGGAAGTTGACCTCAGAAAAGATATCTAAGATCGAAGAGATATGGTAGCTATTAAAAAAAGATATATGTTAAAACAGACATATATATCCATGTATCTCCTATGCCTCTCAATTGCCTACTGTTAAAATCCATTTGCCCAACATCTAAGGACTGTTGTCTCAATATGTTTTTTCCAGGTTTTTCTCTTTCTCACGCTTCTCTATGAAATTTCCCCTCCTTCCAAGTTGTTCTCCTTGCAGTGGCCCAAGTATGTTTGCACCTCTGTACTTTGGTTCATATCATTGCTCTTGTCTGATAAACTCTTTCCCTTGCTTGGCAGTGCTTGTGTTTTTAGGAACTCAACACTACAAAATCCTTCCTAGTCACTAAACCCAGAGTAATTTCCCTTTCCTTGCCCTCATCTCTTTGAGTATATATTCTCCAAACAATCATTGTATAGTTAAAAATCAACAAATACTTATTGTTCACTCACTATTAGCTAAAATTTTTACTAGGTAAGATGTATACCTGACATACAACCCTGAGTGCTGGTTAACTGACATGGGCTCTGAGGTCAGAGTTTAATCCCTATTTTGCCACTGCATAATGATGGTTGTTTTAACTATCTAGATCTCAGTTTTCTAATGCATAAAATGTAGATAACAAAATATTTACTTCTTGGGGTTTCTTGTAAATATCAAATAATTCAAATGCAAAGTGCTTTGTTTCATATATATACATATATATATATATATATATATATATATATAATCTTACTATGAACCAGGTGTTTTACCTGAATTATCCTGACATATTTGGTTTTGAGTTTTAAATCATAGAATTCCAGGAATAAAATTGATATTAAAATTCTGCAAGAATTACATCACTAAGAATATCAAAGTCTAAAACTTCTAAGGAAAAGGACAATACCAGAGATTATTTACAGCTGTCAGGAGTTTCATCGCCAGAAGTAGAGATGAAAAACAAGTTCACTGTCCTCAGATCAGGTCGGCACCAGCTGGGGGAGGAATGCTGCCTTGGAACCCCGAAGAGTGCTCTGGCTACCCGGGTCTTTTGGCCACTAGTGTTTGAATCCAAAGCTGGTGGGAAGCTTCTCACTTCTGAACTAACATGTTAAGATAACTTGGGCCAGTTCTTTGACTATCTTCAAAATTTGAACCAAGATACTGAGAGAGACTAATGTGATTAGCAATGGGATGTGAATTGGAAGGAAAAAACTCATCGAGATAAACCAGGAGCCACAGTAAGCTGAAATGTTTAAACTAAAACCGTAAGGAAGCAGAAACAGTGACTAATCTAGCAGATTTCCAGCAAGACATGAATGATGCAGATGAACTCAGATATAGAGAAAGATGTAGCCTCCGAGAGACTAACAGAGTTCCCAAACCTGCACCAATCTCTGCAACCTTCTAGTTCCACTTCCAGCCCATATGAAATTTTGCAGTAAATAGATTTTCTTTCCTCACTTGAGTGGATTTCTGTTCCTTTACAACTAACTACAAAATCCTAACTAAAATATTTGGTAAGAATCTTGCTATCAGTGACATCCTTTCAAAGGGATTCTATTCATCTAGAGTACCCTGGGTCTCTTGTTAGGGGGTTGCACTTTCTCTCACGTACCATCTCCCCAGGTAAAGGTAATCCATATTACTTCCTTGGCTATCCTGGCTGACTATTTCTCCGCTCATCAAAACATACTCCATATTTCAGGCTTTCAGAGCCAATTGGGAGCACAGCTACTCAAATAACAAGTTAATGAAGAAAATGATTTAAAGCCATTCCCTCCTTATCTAAAATAGTCACACTTCACCATAAGCATTGTCAGTTATTTTACTTACTTCTGAATGTGTCAATTCCACCACAGTGATGAAACCAGTAGAAAAAAATTACTATAGCGTGGGTGCTGAGTGCCTTTCTTTTCTCAATACAGACAAGTATACTTTACCTATAAATTTCTACCCTACCCAAACCTTTGCCCAACCCTGCCATTCTCCCATATCATTGATATTTACACATCAATTAATTTTTTTTAATTATCAAATGAGCACTTCTTGTGTTCCAAGAACTATGAACAAAGAGTCTAAAGTCTTGTGCAAGAGAAAGACAACCCTGGGAAATTACAATACAGTATGATCAACATGTACTTGGGTAGGGGGTTGGAAAACTTGTTTTGTAAAGGGCCAGAAAGTAAAATGTTTTAGGCTTCGCGGCCCACATGGTCTCTGTTGTAACTATACAACTCTGCCACATGAAAGCGACCATAGACAATATGTAAACAAGTGGGTGTAGCTGTATTCCAATAAAATTTCATTTACAAAAACAGGTGGTGGGCCAAATTTGGTCCATGGGCCATAGTTTGCCAACCACTGTACTAGAATAAGAACATTCTTCTCTTTAACAATTGTTTGTAGAATACTTCATCTGTTCCTTTTCCTTTCGCTCTTCTCGGTGCTAAGATATATGTACCAAAACCTCTTCCCCAGTGGAATTTACATTCTCATGGTGAAGAAGGGACATCAAGCAAAATAAGTAAAACAGCATGTTGGTGATAAATTCTGAAAACAAAAAAACTTAAAGCAGAAAAGCAACCATGATTAGTCAAGGTAGTGTGTGAAATGTTAGATGAGATCACCAGGGAAGGTCTCCTTTAGAAGGTGACTTTGGAAAAGGGCCAGGAGGAAGTGGGAAAGTTAGTTATGCAGAAATTGAGAAGAAGACTATTCTAGCAACGTGAAAAGCCATTGAAAAGTGGAGTAGGGGTATGTCTGGCAAGTCAAGGGACAGTGAGAAGGCCATCTTGGCTACAACACCATAGGCAGTGAGGACATGGGAAGAGGTTAGGCCACACAGGTGACTGATACTGGATCAGGTAGGGAAGGTAGACCAGAGTCATCCTGCTGGCTTTGTGAGTGAGCTGGGAAGCTTCTAGAGAATTAGAGGCAGAGGAATGACTTGACCTGAGTTATACTCTAATAGGATTACTCTAGTCGTTATGTTAAAAATAGACCAGGGGTTGGAGTACAAGGGCAAAGATAAGAGAGAAGTTAAAAGGCCACTTTAGTGATCCAGGTGAGACATCATGGGAGGCTGCATTAAGGTGGCAGCAGCAGCAGCAGCATCGAGGAAAGAAGTGATACAAATGAGATAGCTAACACCTATGTGAGGAATATTCACAGGAAGGAAAAAGCGACATCCTAGCTGAGACTTGACAGGTAGGGAAGAGTTAGTTATTCAAGGTTGTGCTTGGGGAATCAGGTCCACAGCAATGAAACAGTGCTCCAGGTAAGAAGTGAGAAAAACTTTGGCCTTCAGGGCTGGTGCTCAGAAAAACCCCTGACACCCAGATGAACTAGAGTAGACCTCCTTACACTGACCTAACTTTCATAGACTGGACATGCACCACGGAGGCCTAGTTCCTTACGTTGACTCCCTCCATATGTTAACCAGTTTGTTATAGTCCCTCAGGTGGTCACTTTACAAAAGCGCTACTGTGTATGCTCCACCCACTGCCCACCTTATGTCTCTGACATCAACAGCAAGAAGGTCTGGGTTAGGGGAAGGCTGACCCAAAAACAAAATTCAACTTTTCTTAAGTCACTAAAGTCACATAAAAACAAGGTTCCTAGAGGAAAAAAGAAAGAAAGAAAACATTTTTAAGTGTGTGTCTGTCTTTCAGACTCCTAGGCTTAAACTCTAGGAAGGAATCCCTAAGTGAAATCATCTGGGGCAGACTGGCATCTGGCCAGGTCCCAGAGCTAGCACCCCAACTACTAGGAAATTGACCAAGTGTCTCAGACAAGAGTGGTTGGAGACAGGGTCTCTTCTAAAAATGTTCTAAGAGGAAATATTTTTAATCCAAACAGACCAAATGGCTTGCTCACAATTCTGTCTATTTGGCTAAAAAAATAACCATGAAAAGGAGAATAAAAGCCTCTCCCCACTCACTTGAGGAGGAAGGGTCACAAAGCCAGGTGAACAGAACACCTGGGAACTTCTTTTACTCTATAACGTGATGCCTATTGGAACTGTGGAGAAATTGCCTTGGTGGAAAATAACCAGGAGACATTTCCATCTGCACCTATCTACAGAATCTTGTCTTATTTCTTTCCTTCTATTCTCCTTGCCAGGTGTTATGAGACTTCTCTCTTTAGAGTTGGTACTGCTTGTGGATTTGAAGTGAGGGATCAAGAAGTTTTCTTGCTGTTTAGTTTTAAAATTTGTCCTCCATTTCTTTTCTCCCTGTCCTTTTCTACCCTTTATACTGGTCCCCTCCCCACCCCGTGTGTGTTGTCTTTGGCTTCAGGGAACTTTGAATCTCAACTTCAAAAGAAACCTATAATGAAGCCTGGCTGCCGTGTAACAGACCCGCCACTGCAAGAGGCCCAATCCCATTATTCCTTTGACTCAACAGCCAGAGTGTGGGTGAGCAAAGCACAGCTAATCCCAATCATCCAGGTCTGTGCAGCACCAACTTCACCACGTGTTCCCTTTGATGCCATGTGCATGTGACCTCCCGTCCCAAGATGCACTACTCTTTGTGGTGCCTTCCACAGCACCTCCTAGCTACCCCTCTTGAGAACCTCTTTAGAGGGAAGTGTGCCATGTGCCAGCATTGCTTTGCAGAGCAGCGCTCAGCCATTGAATTCCCCAGCAGCAAAACTCAGGGAATGAGACAGAGAAGAGACAGGTGCCAGTACATAAAGATATTAGCCCACCACAGGCTTTACAACCCAAATGTACAGCACCCTCCTGTCTGTTTCGCAGCATTGTCAGACACTGGGTGAGGGATGGCTTGCTTAAACAGTGTTTAGCCCCCTTGTTTTTATTTGGAGACATTTTTTCTCATCCAACAATATGATGAGATCTGAGACAGAGAAACCAAAGAAGAGAGACAAGCACACAGTTCCAGATTTGGTTGGTACTTAGTTCAATTCTGTTATGAAAGGAGAGAAGGCAAGGCATGAAATGTAGGTGCTGCACCAAAGAGTCCTACCTCTGATATATAATTTTAGGGAAAATAAGAACAGAAGCAATTAATGATCAAAAAGAAGCTGCAGCCTGTAAAGATCAGGGAAGCCAAGTCCCCCCAGGCGCAGAGAGTCTCTTGGCTCAGCTCCCTCGTATGACATAGGGAATGGTCAATGATACTTAGGATTTTATTGAAGTGAACCCTCAACTCCTTTCTTTCCCTCAACTCTTGTAGACCCTTCCTTGGAGCAGCTACCTAGGTGGTAATAGACATCTGGCTCATGTAGCCATGCTTATTTCCAAGTTCCTTTATCTTGATAATCCTGTTCAACTGACTGGATAACATATCAGTAACTCATATTTCTTTACCAGTCTCAAGCCTGATAAATACTCTCCCTTTGATAGGCCCATCTGGGTTACAGATGTTTAATCCTGGATTCCTCAGGCTCTCTCCTCTTCTCAGAGGCTTTGAGAAAGGAACTTCTTTGGTTTAAATTGCTGGATATAGGGAATAAGGCGGGGCAGAAACACCTTAGGTCATTTTGAGCTATAAATGAGTAACTTGGACTGGGTAATTTACAAAGAACAGAGACATATTTCTTACAGTTCTAGAGGCTAGAACGTCCAAGGTCAAGGGACACACACCGTGAGGGCCTCTTGCTCTGCGCCATCCCATAGAAGGCAAAAGGGCAAGAGGCGATGTGCATACCAGGTTGCGGGGATAGATTCATTCTTTCATCAGAAACTCACTCCTGTGATAAAGGCATTAATCCATTCATAAGGGCAAATCTCTTATGACCTAATCACCTCTGAAAGGTAAATGTTAATCCCACCTCTCAACAATGTTGCATTAGGAATTCAGTTTCAAACACATGAACTTTGGGGGACACACTCAAACCAGAGCAGGAAGACTGAGTAAGATTTGGGAAGTGGGGAGAATTGTTCAAACTTCAGTCATTGGACTTGCAGGTTTGTAATCTATTTGTAAGTCTACTTCCTACTGTTTACTACCCCATACTGAACTATGAGCTGCTGAGTAAAAGTTTTTTTGTGTTTGGAACACTGTTAAATAAATGCCTGGTAAAGCATTTGTCAAAATTGCATCCCTTCAGGGTCACAGTATAACAGAAGTGTGAGCTTGAGCACTGTGATTTAATTATAAAAATAAGGATGCCGTATATGGGTCCTTCAGTTAGAGGTAGTCACTAACTGCCCCAAGTCATAGGACCTCAAGAAACCCAGATACCTGCATCTTTATGAATCCAAAATCCTTTCAAACAAGCCATAGCACAGAAAAGCAGTCTATATACCACGTACCCCATGTTCTCCTTTTAGTGCCTCAGCCTAAGTGTAAACCCTGCAAATTTAGATAAAATTACTGAATCCCTCCTCTAAAGCGTTAGCACTTATCCTTTTTATTTTCTTTACATTTCCTCCTCTTGCTTAGCTCATGTCTGGCACATCATAGAAACCTGATAAGTGATTTTGAAATATTGTTCTTGTCAATGAAAGTTATAAAAAGTTAATTTTTTAATAATAAAAATTCAACACAAAGAATATCTGGCACAGAATAAGTAAAGGGAAAGAACTTATATATGAAATGAAAAGTAAAGAGTTGGGAAAGAGAAAACCTCTCCCCTCTACTATGTTTCTGCCTTCAGATTTATTCTTCTCAAATGGGAAAATCATAGATAATTATCTTTTATAGATCATCATAATTAGAAATTTGAATGTATGGTGTCTACTATAAATAAGCGCTAGACATTTGAGAAAATTAACC
The DNA here is from genome assembly GCA_963574655.1 of Perodicticus potto. Lineage (NCBI taxonomy): Eukaryota > Metazoa > Chordata > Mammalia > Primates > Lorisidae > Perodicticus > Perodicticus potto. The sequence continues at coordinate 15,440 of CAUYRH010093289.1, forward strand.
AGGATGAAAGACAGAAATTTTTAAAAAATGAAAAGGAGTTAGTACAGATATATCAGATACGATACAGTGAAAAATATATTCCATGTGAATCTTACTTTATCCTCAGAAAAGTTTGCATCTGTAACATAAAAATAGAACATTAATTTAAAAGAATAAAAAGGTTTGAAGAGTATTTCTAAAATAAAAACATAAATGAAAGAATTAAAAGAATCAAAGAAATCTCAAAGGAAAAGAAAGAGAAAAAGAGAGAGAAGAAAATAACAAAGAAAATATATGTGAGAAAAGAGACAAATAATAAATTCAGTAGATTCAGCCTCAGGAGCCTCAGGGAGAAAAAAGGGAATAGAGAAAACTGAATGAAGAAATATTATAGTAATAATTTAAGAAATTTTTTCTAGAGCCAAGGAACATAAGTATCCAAATTGAAAGTATCCACTGAGTGTTCAACAAAAGAATAATCCTTAAAAGGCTATCCTTTAAAATATTTCAATTAAAAATGCCTAAAGTAACAAAGCTAAGGATAAGATTCTAAAAGATTTTCAAAAGGAATAAATAAATATATGTGTGTGTCTCTATGTACATACATATATATTATTTGATTATTTGATATATATATTATTTGATATTATATATGTATAATACACATATATACACGTATTATTTATTGGTGGATGTATATATATACACACATACATATACTATGTACATATGTATATATATATATACATACATAAACATATGTACATACGTATATATATATATACATACATACACCAATAAATATATATGTACATCTACCAATAAAAAGTCACACAATTGGCCAGGCGTGGTGACTCACACCTGTAATCCTAATATTCTGGGAAACTGAGGCAGGAAGATTGCTTGAGCTCAGGAGCTGGAGACCACCTTGAGCAAGAGAGAGCTCCTGTCCCAATTAAAAATAGACAAAAGTAGCTGGCATTATGGTGGGCACCTGTAGTCCCAGCTACTCAGGAGGCTGAGGCAGAATTGCTCGAATCCAGGAGTCTGAAGTTGCTGTGAGCTGGGCAATGGAATGAAACTATGTCTCAAAAACACACACACACACAAAATTGTTAGAATAGAAGGTAGAGGCAATTTATGAATTTATTCAAAGGTTTAAGAGAAAATGTTTTCCAACTCAAAATTCCTATACCAACACAAGCTATCATGTTTTGGAAAAGGCAGAATAAAAACATTCTGAGAAGTGCTGCTACAGAAAAGATGACCAAAAACATCTTTTCTCAGAAAGTTACTTAAAATATTTTCTAGTAAAATAAGGCAATAAATTAAAAGATATTCATGTAATTCAGGACACAGTGGCTCTAACCCAAAAAAGCAGTGAAAAGAAGTCCTAGAATGACATCCATGCTGCAGACAGAAGCCTAATTGGTCAAGATTGGAAGAGATAAATAGAGAGCTCTAGAGGGGTATAAAAGACTTTTATTTTATTTTATTTACAGATATGGTCCTGCTTTCTCACTCAGGCTGGTCTTAAACTCCTGACCTCAAGTTATCCTCCCACCTTGCCCTCCTAAAATGCTGGGATTATAGGCATGAATCATCATCCCTAGACTGTTTTTAAAATATATTCTATAAATTAGCTGGTATGATAAGGCCTTTGAAAACAATTGAGTATAACAAGAAAAAATAAAAGAAGATAGGAAAGAGCAAATGAAGGAACAAACCAAAAAACTAAGGATAGACTAAAATGGTGGTATAGGGAATGAGAAGAGTAATGTCAGAAAGGAAAGATAATAGAATACTTTGTTCTGTAACAAGTAATACTTTGCAGTTGCAATGTCATAAATACTGCAACTGATTCAAACAAAAATAGTAAAGTGACTATCCTGGAAGGATGAAAGGGGGAAAGAATGTAAGAGAGTTTTATCTCTATGTTAAGAGCAAGTCAATGGATAATGTTTAAAATTGATGTATGAAGTGATATAAATAGAATATTTGGAGATATTTAGGTAAATACCAGAAAAGGGGTAAAAAAATCAAATATGGTTACCTGTGGGGAGCAAGGCTAGAGAACAAAGAAGGATGGAGAAGAGTTAGTAGTGAGAGGACTATTATTCTTTCTTATATCTTTTGGTACAATTTGATTTTTTAAACCATAAGCACCTATTACTTTGATTTAAATATTTTTAACTATCCAAATGTTTAAATATTTCCTTTGTATCCTACTAAGTGGGTTTATTTTTTTTATGGAGGGGTAAGAGAATTCCTTATGAATAAAGGTTCAAAATACTTCTGGGTCTACACATAGAAGGGAATGAGTGCTCATGGCAACTCTGCAGGCAGTGAGGGCAGTAAGTTATGATCACTCAAATAAGGGCAGTGCAGTAGGGATTTAGAGAGATAAAGGGTCACTCTGGGAAGAATGATGCCTGGGAACTTTCAAAGACAGCTCTCTCAAATCAGAGCAGTGGGTTGTTTTGATGAACAAGGAGAAAAATGAGAATAGGCAAGTCTTCCTCCTCTCTCCTAGGCATCCTAAGAGTGGCTACCCAGTGCTGTTAGGGAAGTTTAGCTCCTGCTTAAGTTATCAAAATCTAAAAGCTAAGCCCAAACAAAACTTTCTTATGGGAATAGTTCTGATAATATGATCAGTTTCCTGTGCATTACTATGTAAACAGGGGCTCCCTATCTGTCAATTGTAGTGATAATAATAATAATAATAACTAATGTTAGTTTAGAACTACTTGTATATACTGAAAACTTACAAGTTACCGCTTTCCTGTATTTTCATTTGATTCACAAAACAACCCTAATACAAAGTACCTTCATTATATAGACAATACATCTTAGTTTCAGAAAGTGATTTGCATAACTTGCATACCTAGTTAAGTAGCAAGGACTCTAGAATTTAACTGTGTCCCTTGATTCCAAATTTCACAGTCAATCCTTGATATCACATGCTTGAATGGCAGACTAGACTATTAGTATTAACTGATATCAAGTTGACTGTCCACACACAGGGATACCATGTACAAAGTACATCCAACAGAAAGGCAGCCATCCAGATATCAGGAGGGAGCTGAGATCCAGTCCTTTGCATTCTAGCTGCAAAGGAAAGGAAAGTCTTTTCATAATTTGAACAAAGGCACCAGTTATGTACTGGGGAATAGTTTGTCCACATATGTAGATTAACAAATTTACTCCCTGTCTGTCTTCTTTACCACCTCCCTCTAATACCCTCAACTCCTGCATCAACCATCGAAAGAGAATCTTCTCATTGGATTCTATCTCAGAACAGGAAACATATCAGATCCACTTAGTCATCGAAACAAGCATGAGATAAACAACTATGTGTCAGTTATTGTTCTAGACACTGGGAATATAGTGATTGACAGAATAGACAAGGCCCCTGATCTGATAAAGAGTTGATATTCCAGGCAGGGGAAAGGCAAACAAACACATAAATATGCAAGAACAAAACATCAGAACTGCTACATGTTATACAGGGAATTACAATTAATTGCTATGTGCTGTTTTACTTCACGAGTTTAAAATAAATAAATAAAATAAAATTAGAAGTTTCTGTAACAGTCACCATGTAGCTGCTTTAAAGTTGTCCCAAGAGGTCACAATCAAATAGATGTTTGAATGAGAGAGAACCCACCAAGGGAAGATAAAGGAAAAGAGGATTTCAAGAAGACAGAATAGCCAACACAAAGCCTGGAACAAGCTTTCTCTATTCAATGGAACAAAATCCAGTTAGTAAGACTATGTATGCTGTGTAGGTGGGAAAGGTGTTTGGGAAGAGGAAGCTGGAGAGAGAGGCAGGGGCCTGATTGCCACAGAGCCTGTGATCCAGACAGGGAGTTTAGATCTTATTCTAAACTTATTTCTCAGGGCACTGAGGAAAAATCTTAAGAAAGAGAATAATAGGATGTGACTTATCTTTTTTAAAAGATCCTTCTATGTACTGCATAGAGAATAGAATTCAAGGGGGCAACAGTACAAAACCCCAGTCTCCTAATGGAGACCTGTGGCTGGAGGTGGCACGTCCCATCCTCATGAAACTTTTGAACTGCTCAGACTCTACCAGAAACTAAGAAGACATGAGACCTCCTTGCGGATGTGCATTTAGTTATTTAAGGCCCTAAGACCACAGGGAGAATAGTCATGTGTGACTGGTATTGATTGGTTTCTATTCCTGGATACCCTGTTTGTTGTCCGTGAAAATTCCTGGGCTCCCCTGTAGGGTAAGTTGTTCAGCTTTTCCTTTCCTCCAATACCCATCCACATGTCTTCAGGCACATTTCACACCATGTATCCAGTTGTCTACTCCACAGACAGTGAGTTCTGGGATGCCCCTCCGCTAATTACCTAAGGTAACACAAAGGTAGCTCTAGTTTTCACAAAAGCTAGACAATGTCTCATGGGGTGGATGAATATTTTACATTGAGACTGTGTGAACCTTTTTTGTGTCTCCAAAAGCCAAATGGACAAAATGATGTTAGAAATGCACCCCACAAGCAGAACACCTCCGCTCTCAGTCCCTTACCTCTTGGGTGAGTCAGGGTCGAAGCAGGTCTTGCGCACGTCAGCTACCTCCGGGTCGCAGCAGTCCCCATCATCGAAGTCGTTCAGCATGTTGTTGCATTCCACGTGGCAGAGCCCATCCCCTCGGTTCCAGGAGTAGCAGCGGCCGTGCAGGCGGCAGTCGCCCCCATCATAGCCCGTGAGCTGGTGCTCACACTCGGGGTCACAGTGGTCATTGCCGATCTTACTGGGCTCACAGTTCACAAGCACGACCCGGTGGCGCAGGGTGGAGTTGTGGACCTGCTGGATGCTCAGCTGCCAGCTGAAGTTGTAGCGGCTGAAGGCCTCATTGAGCGCCTCGTGCTGCCGAAGAATCTGCTCCTCACTCACGATGGGGTTGAGGCCCTCATCGTCGCAGACGTTCACCACCTGGTAGCGTATCACTTTCTCTCCCCGCAGGGGCCAGTGTCTGTTGTACTGGGAGATCAGTTCCACATTATCACAGGCCGTTTGCCCACAGGGTGGGGGCTTCAAAGGGGACAGGATCTCAGGCTCTGGCCCAGAGCCCTGGAGAACCTCAAGCCATGGGTACTTTTCGTCTCTAAAAGGAGCCCACTGTTCTTTTAAAGGCTCAAAAGTGGCTGTCAGGATCAAGGCGGACACCTCCTCCACCCCACTCGGATGCTGAGGACTGTGCTGGAGGTGGCTTTGTGGGAGGGCGGCTGACCAGAGAGTCAGTGTGCCCAGGTGCCCACGGAAATAGTGCCCCTGCTCAGAGTTGTCCCCACCCAGGAGTAAAGAGCGGCAAGACGCCATGAAGAGGCTGTTCAGGGGACCTGACTGGTCTGAACTACTAGCCACCTGAGTGCCATCCACATATAAGATCATGCGCTGTCCATCATAAGTGGCTGCCACGTGTGTCCACATGCCCGGTTGGTAGCGCCTGTGGCCAGTCACCATGGTGGCTTTCTTCATACGGTCGGTGCGGAGGGAGAAGAAGAAGCGAGCGTCTCGCCTTCCCTTGTCGGTCCCTGAGCGGATCCCCAGCGCCCAGCCCTTGTCACTGACAGTGTGGGAGCAGTTGTCAAACACACCTGGGAAAGACGGAAGAATCAAGGGAAAAAATACCGGATACAAAAGGGATGGAGAAAGGGAGAGAAAAACCCATGTAAATATTACAGCAAGAATGCAGGATTTTGTTGGGAAAAAATAAGTGTCCTCACCTGGATGTCTGTGTATACCCCCATATCAGGCCATTCTGATACCTTCTCTCCCCAAATGGAATCTGATTTAAGATTCCACCCAATTTAATTCATTCTGGTATTTTTACATAACCAAAATGGAAGCTGGAAAGAAGTTATCCTCTGCAAATGACAGTCACTCTAACACTTGGTCCTGAGCATTCCTCATGCTGACTGGCTCTGAGGCCAGGCCATGCCCCATGGAGTCTAGATTTTTTCATTTCCTCAAAAACCATGAGAGCAGTCAAAATTTCTTCAAATGACAGTAATCTCTTGCCCTCTCAAAGGTTGTTTTCCTCTATTCGATATTAAAATAATTATTCTCATAAAGAAAACAAGGAATTGGTGAACCAGGAAGTCCTGCAGAGAAGTTGTCATATCTCACACATCATTCCTAGCCCACTATTCCCTCTAGTATCTCTCCAAGGGCAAGGTCACTCATCCACACAGGACAGCTATTTCCCAGGGTAGACAAAATGGTATTACCCGTGATTCTAGCCTGAAAAACTAGTAAGTCAGTTGTGAGAGTGACTATTCTATTCCCAACGCCCACCTCAGTACTGAAGCAGAACTTTTTCAGATAAATGAAGGTCCTGCCATGCACTACCTCGTGATCTTTCTCAAAGCAGGCCCAGGACGATTAAACCCAATGGAATAAACAGAGGAGGTAACACCTATGAACAGCTAGATCATCAATACATTGGCAGAAGAAAGGAGCAAGAGAGTCAGACGTGGCACAGCCACAGATGAAAGGGAAGTCTGAGGCAGTCTGGAAGCCTTAACTGTTTCCAGCAACCCACTTTGGTTTACCTACCATCTCCATCAGAGTATCTCTTCTAATATACAGAGTCTCAGGAGCAGCTCTTACTTGTAACTCACATGAAGGCAGGGCATTCACATCAGAAATGCTTAGTAATGTATCACTTGCACTGATGAATAAATAGTGGAGAAATTTGCCCTCTTTTTGGATAAGATGCTTGGGTTAAAATCAAGAGTGGTTCTCCCAGGCCTATTAAATAAGATAATTTTGTATGCCCTGACCTCCTATATGATTCATATAATAATATTTCTCTATAGTCTGATTTATAAGTCATGAGACCTCCCATTCTGAGGGTAGGAAGTGTTTCGAAAGAAGATATGTTTTCATAAATACAATAATTGAATATCTTCTCTGTTGTCTCCAGAAAAAATTAATAGCTTGTAATTTAAAAAAATAGTTTTTAGCCCAAACAGTTTCTCCCCAACCCAGTAATTCTAATAATTATACTTTGAATTACTAGTAAAGACTAGCTACACATAACGGGAATGTTCAAGTTTTGTTTTATGGGTTCTTTTGGTTTGTTTGTTTTTATGCTGAGATCCATTTGCTAAAGGAGCTTAAGAAATAACTGCCTTACAAACTCTTGTATTGTTCTTAAATTTTCAAAAGAGCAGACAAACTAGTAAGATCAATACCAAATTCCCTGATTTATGTTTTCTCCCTTGTTCACTTATTTTAATAAGTACTAATGAGCCTTAATTATGTCTGACTAACCAATAAACAAATATGCTACAATATTTAATATCCACTAAAGACCATGGAGTTACTCATCTGACAGTTATCTGATGGTTTTTAAGAGTAGAAGGCTATTTTATATTTGTTTCATACACAGATATGTGTATGAGTTGAAGTATAAATTATTAGGCTTGACATATAAACTACCAGATAATTAACCCGATTGCTTGCCAGGCTTCTAGTTGCAATTTTGGACACTTTAATTTATTGTCCTTAGAACTTCCAGTCTATTCATTGATTAATGTATTGTTTCTACTTACATAAGAAGCTTTAAGTTACTGATAGCGTGTCTAAAATGATATTTCTAACTCCTTCACACACTACATAAAAGGTAGAATTTTCTTATCGCATTTGTCTAGTTCTGACTAATATAAATTTTAGTAATTATATAAAAAAGGACTCATTGGCTAAGAACACTAAAATACTCTATTTTACTTGGGAGACCTAACAAGGATATAGAAGTATTATTTTTGGAATGATTACCAAAATAGTGATTCTTTGTCTCTAATTTATTAAGATGTCTATGCAATGTATGAAAAACCTCACTAGATGCTTAGGTAACTGCTTTTCACTTGCAGATACCATTTGAATCTCCCTAGCCTTCTCAGAAAGTCTGGCTGATAATCAAGGTAGTCCTAATTTCATGGGCAGATGGGAATTACCCTTGTTCATGCTTCATCTTTAGAAAGATAAATAGTTGCTGAACCAGCATCCTGCACTCTTTCCAGTTTAAAACACCTTTAGCAAACAGAATTCTCTACTACAATGTCATCAGCCCTAGTTGTTGTTTAGAATCACATGTGGAATTTTCACAAATACAGATTTTTATGAAAACATGTTAAGAGCTACTGATACCTCATGTTTACAAAAGAAAGAAATCAAGTTTCTCAAGATAGAAAAGTAAAGAGAGAAGTTGAGAGTCTTAGTATTTTCTAACCAGTGAAGAAAATTAGAAAGATTGTTATCAATGGTAAATTGAATCAGACATGAAAGTGTAAAGCTCATCTGAAATTCTTTTAAATCATTTGTTTAAAAATCATATCAGATCAGGCATTGTAGGTTTGTCCGAAGTCTCTGTGCCACCATGTATTACATACTTATTCATTAATGCAGCAAACTAATGAAATGAGAGTTACTTGAAGACACTAGGGCTTGTTAGGAATAAGTGCAGAGACTGAACTGGCTCACCCATGCACTGTGTAGTTGATATTTATGAAGCAATACTACTCCCAATCTCAGCACATGGTGCAGGAGAATCTATAATGATCAAATGGTTATTTGACATCACAGAAAACTCAGTATACTACAGAAGATAAACCTGAAATAAATAACTACACTGAAATATGCTGACTATTGAAAACATAAATAGCTGTGGGAATAGCAAATGGACCTCTTTTTTAAAACACAGACATTATATAGCATAAATTCGCCGGAAAAACACTAAATGTTAACTCCCCAATGCTAACCTATCTTGTTAATAATTTTATTCCTAAAAGGCATCCACCATTCCACTCTGCCCATGAAATTGAGACTACCTTGATTATAAGTCAGTCTGTCTAAACGCTAGGGAGATTCAAACCCAAAGAATTCCAAAAGATAAATTCAGACATTTCCAAGCCAAAGGGCCTGCTGGTTCACCTAGAAATATGCATTGTAAGATTTCTTAGAATTTTCATTTACTTAAAATACCCACTTCAGCTGAATCTTCTCAACTTAGTTTTTTTGTGGCTATCTTTTTTTTCACTTCTTAGCATGTAATATTATCTCTCACTTATATAGTACCCGAGATTTCCAAATCAATCTTGCATATACTATTATTTAAGTAGTAACATTATTCCATGAGATAGCTTGCATTATTATCACTAGCCTCATTTTATAGATGAAGATACAGAGGATCTGAGATATCAAGTGTCAGGCTGAGTGCAGAGAGTGCATTGGAACCAAGACATTATTATTTTGACCCTAGAACATTTTCCTACACACATATGCTGGGGAAGACCATAGTGCCTAGTGGTTGCAATCATGAGTGAGCCAGAAATCTCAGTCCCTAGTCTACAATTTACAAGCTATGTGACCTTAGGAAAGTTGTATCACCTTGTTGAGCTCCAGATTCCTTATTTGCAAGAGTACCTATGAAATAAAGTCGGTCCAATTCTTTAGCATCTTTTAGCCACATGCTAAGATCACAGAACTACCACATGAGGTTGTTGTGAGAAACGAATAAAAAAATTACATGTGCCTAACTCATATGAAGTGATTAATAAACATTAGCTATGATGATAAGATGTTTCATACTGAAGGATCAAAGAGAAGAACAAATTAGAAATAAAACCAGTGGTATGCTGGTAAATGCTTAACAGTCAGTCCTCTGATGAAAAAAAAGTCAATCCCTAGTTTGCAGCATTTGTCAATTTCTCTAGTGTAAATAAATCCCACAATGGTCAATTTCAGGTTACTAAGATGATGTCACTGAACATGGGTTTGGGAAGAGATGTGTACAATCGGCTCTGGTGAAGCAGTCAGAGCCAGTTCTAGCCCTGTAAAGACCAAAAAGAAAAGCAGATGCAAACTGCCAAGTGTCTCCTTTTCCCTCTGACTATTGACATAGATGTGGCTGCTCTGTTGATAATCTCATTTTTTAATAATTTAAAATATATAAATATTGACTCCAATCTGAGTTTTTAGCCTTAAGATGCCTATCTGATGACCCAGCAGCCAACTGTACTGTAAAATAAAATCTGTTCATCCAAGATCTGCTATTCTGCATCCTTTAACTACAAATTGGGATCATAGAGCAGCCTTCACAGCTCCCCACACTCACAGAAGGGAATCTTAGCCTCTCTGTTTTGACCCTATTAAGCAAAAGAAAGACAGAGTTGTTTCAAAAAAATTACAGAATTCCCACACTTACGAAACTTATCTTTCTTCTCTGTCTAGTAGAGCAAAGGCTGACAAAACCAATGTAGTCTCTAAGCCAACGCAATATATGTGGTGAAACTCTGAGCTTGTGCAACATTGAGATTTTATAACTTTGGATGTACATGTGATAGAAGCAAACACATTATAACTGTTGTTTATTCATCAAAGCCACATTCTTGGACAGAACAGAGGGACAAGAACATTAATATGATTTATGAAATCACTCAACACCAAAGTGAACTATGATAGCCCATGGGCTAAAAAAATCAGATCAAATGATGTAACTCAAAAGATGGTAGTGATGTGGAAGCCAAACATTTGGACCACATCATTTAAATATTTTAAGAATCACCCTTCAGCTCTACAACTGGCTTCTGTTATAGATCAATATTTACTGAATTTAAAATTGTTCAAGCATCTTACCTTGTTTTAATCTGAGTTTTTAGAGAAAGAAAAGTAAATTCAGGAAGAACATTTCGACCATTGTATTTCTGCTCTCAATTCCAAAATTATATTTAGAGACCACAAGTATCTTAATAAAGCATTTAGAATTGACAGGGTCAATTATCCTCAAAGAGAAAGGCCTTTTCTCATATTGAAATATATTAATGATTATAAAAAATTCTAGTAAAGTTGTGAACATAATAGAGTTATAAACTACTGGTTAATGGGGGGGAAAACTTAAATATGGACCCTGTAGAGGAGTAATCCTACTTGTTTCCATTACTTGAGGTTTTCCTTTACACACAAAAGGTCTGCCACTTATATCAAACAAAACTAAAGAGACTTCAACACCCTTTTATTTAATGTCTACTGTGGGCAGGCCCACCTCCATCAGACCTGTCCTTTCCCATGTCCTCAACCTGGGACTGTGGTCAGCAAGGGAATAAGTGCTGGGGAAATCACAAAACTTATACCAAATTTAGTGCATAAAACCAAAAGCCTCTAAGGGCATACACTGCTTCTTGGGCCTTGTGGCAGCATGGAAAGAATGTAGTACCTATCCTGTTTCCTGGAATCTTTTTATTGAGTACATAACACAGTATACATGCAAGAATGTGCTGGGAGAATGAGGACTGATGACCCCATTCTTGGCAAAGGAAAGCACCCCCAGAAAAAGAGGAAAACGAAAAAGTAAGCTGAGTGAGTTGGAACAAAGAAAAGTCAGCTAGTTTACATTTAAGCTAGCCATTGTTACCAAGTTTCTTGCCTTTTCTGAAATTCTAGCCTGTTGGGGATACAGCTTACAAACACTCTGCTGAGTCCGTGAGCACTCTGAGGAGAATAATGGTCATAGATGAGGCTATGACAAGTCCTAAAAAACATACATCTTCTGGGGCGTTTCCTGCCCATTAAACAGGCAAAAGCAGATACCCATGGTAAAGATTTGCATTTGCCTGGGGCAAGACCACAGGAGTAGCTCAAACTCTGACATATGGGCAGAAGAGCTTATATCCCTCATAGCAGAGGAAAATCCTCTGTGGTGGTGATGGGAGGAAAATGCCTCCTTCCCACTGATCCCTCAGAGGAGATTAACGCTGGTGGCATTTTACTCTACAGAGAACCAACAGAACTTAACACCTCCCTAAAAATCTGTGTGTGTGACCTCAAGCAGGAGGCTCTCCCAATACAAGGCTCAGATTTCAGATTACTGAAGGCCACATTTAAGGTTAATTATAATAACAATAGAAGCTGATATCAATCTGAGAAACTGTTGATGCCTTTGTTTCCTCCCTCATCTTACTCTCTGGGCAAATAGACTTCAATAAAATCAGAGTGGAGCAAACACTCTGGGCCATTGCCAGAATCCTATGATGGGCAATGGACCCCTGAGCTCCCACTTTTAATTCTACTCTATGTCTCTTTAACATCTCTTTCTTTACCGTCGCTTCTACCTCTATATTTCTTCAGTCAATCGCTGCCAGTTTCCACAGGTCTCAGCAGACACTGCTCTCAGGGGGACACTGACGAGAATGCACAGCAGTCATTAGTCAGCCATCAAGGTTAAGAAGGAGAGAGGGGAGATTACTAACCCCAGGAAGGTTAAGTAAAGGGTAAGCAAGGACATGGGTTAATGGAACATCTGAAGTGGTCAGTGAATGATGCAACCAGAAGAAAGAGGGGTGGGGGGAGAAAAAGTCTCATCTCCTTAGACAGACATACATCTCAGCTTCTCTAGTCTGAGTTACTAGTTGATGACCTCATCTCACCTGCACTGCTAATTTCCCCATGCAGGGATAGTCATGTGGACATTCCCTTGACTGGGCTCTCTACCCTGAGTTGAAAGGTCGATGAGGAATTCAGCCTGTCTACCTCCCATAGCTCAGGGCCTATCCCCAGTGGATATATACCTGGAATGGTCAGATGACCATGACCTGAACCAGGGGCCTAAGAAACAACCTGTGAGCTTGCCCCTGGAGAACGTATCCCCAGGTTGGCCAAGAAGCTGAACATTTGCTATAGGATCAGAGAAAGAGTTCAGAAATCCCAGCCCAGGCAGATATGTTCTTAAGCTGGCCAAGTAATAGTCCCATTGCCCCAATCCCAGTGAGCCACCACCTAAATCACCTAAACTATCTTATGCATGTATGTACCTCTAGCCTGAGAAATAGCCAGACAAGCCCACTCCTGGCAAAATTTTACCACCACTATCAAAAACTCTTCTAGCCTAAACTACAGAGACACTTAGAAAAATCACTAGCATGAACTACAGCTAAGAAAAACTCCATGAAGGGCACCTGCCCCATATACCAGGGGTGGTGGGTTTAAGCCTGGCCCCAGCCAAAGCTGCAAGAACTCCATGGAAACTACACTACTATGTCTACCTAGAATAATTCAAACAATATTTTCTGAAGACACACACATTTCTGAACACACCCCACCAAACTAACACCCTAAGACCCATCTATAAGAATATGTCCTTCCTACAAAACGTACTCCAAAAAATTGGAAGAAGTAACTTTTCCACCAGATATATAGAAATCAACACAGAGACATAGTAAACATGAGAAAAGAAGTTAAACATGATTCCTCTAAAGGAATACATTAACTCTCCAATAACAGACCCCAATCATAAGGAAATATACAAAAGGCCTAGAATCAAATTCAAACTAAACATCTTAAGGAAACTCAATGAGATGCAACAGAATACAGAGACAATTCAACAAAATCAAGAAAAATTTATTATTTTAATAAGAAATTTAACAGAGATAGATATCATAAAAAATAAACAGAACTCTTAGAGGTGAAGAATTCTTTGAATGAAATATACAATTGATAACTCCAACAACAGACTATACCAAATAGAAGAAAGAATTTCTAAACTTGAAACAAGTCTTTTGAAGTAACTCAGGCAGACCAACAAAAAAAAAAAAAAAGTATAAAGATAGGTCATAGAACTTGTGGAACACCAGTAAGTAAAGATATATTCTAGAAAAAGAAAAGAAGGGGAAAACTGTAAAAAACTATTTGATGAAATAATACCAGAAAACTTCCCAGTCTTGGAATAGAGATGGACATCCAGATTCAGGAAGCTCAAAAGTCCCCAAATAGATTCCCCAAAACAGGTCTTCCTCAGAGCACATCATAGTCAAATTGTCCTAAGGCAAAGACAAATTAAACTGTCTAAAAACAGCACAAGAAAATCATCAAGTCACATATGAGGGAATCCCTATTAGACTAATGACAGATTTCTCAACAAAAACCTTATAATCCAGGCAAGAAGGGGTTGATATAATCAAAGTATTGAAAGAAAAAATGGTGCTGGGCAAGAATACTATACCCAGCAAGGCTCTTTTAGAAATGAAGGATAAAAAAATCTTTCTCAGACAAGCAGAAGCTAAGGGAATATATCACCACTAGACAGATGTCACATGAAATTACTAAGAGACTATTAAATGTAGAGGCAAAAGGACAATAACTATTATCACGAGAACACATAAAATTATAAAACTGACAGAGCCAATATACAAAGGAAAAAGAAAAAGAAACAAAACCTTATCAAAATACATACACACACACACACACACACACACAAAATAGCAAAAATAAATAGTATGAGAGGAAGTAAGGAACAAGAGATATACAAAACAACCAGTAAATAATCAATAAAATGACAGGAATTAAGTCCCCATCTATCAATAATAAGTTTGAATGTAAACAAATTAAATTACACAATTAAAAGACACAGCTGCCCAAATGAATAGAAAATTAAGACCCAACTACATGCTTCCTATAAGAAACTCACCTTATTTGTAAAGGCACACATTAAAAGTGAAGGAATGAAAAATGATATTCCACACAAAATAAAATGAAAATCAAACAGAAGTAGCTATACTTTTATCAGTCAAAAACTGTAAGAAAGAGACAAAGAAAGATACTATTTACTACTAAAAGGATCAATTCAGCAAGAGGATATAATAATTATAAATATATATGCACCCAACACTGGACTACCAAAATATATAAAGCAAATATTATTAGATCTAAAGGGAGAGATAGAGGGAGATAATAGTTGGGGAGTTGAACATTCCGTTCTCAGCATATCATCTAGACAAAATACACAGCAGTTTTAAATTTTAAACCATACACTAAAAGGACCTAATAGACAAGTACAGAACATTTTCTCCAAGCTGTAGAATACACATTCTTTTCATCAGCTCATAGAACAGTCCTAGGATTGTGATGTTAGAACACAAAAAAAGTCTCCAAAAAAATGTGAAAACTGAAATTATATCAAATGTCTTCTTTGACCACATGGAATAAAGCTACAGATCAAAAACAAGAGGAACACTTGAAACTGTGAAAAACAAAAATCAAGTAACATGCTGCTGAACAACCAATGAGTGAAGGAAGAAATTAAGAAGGAAATTTAGAAATTCCTTGAAACAAGTGAAAATAGAAACATAAGGTAACATATTCTACTAAACAAAAAAAGCAAAATTAAGAGATAAGGCATAAATGCCTATATCAAAACACTGGAAAGGTTTTTAATCAACAACTTAATACCTTTAGGAATTGGAAAGTTAATAGAGGGAAATAATAATAGAGTAGAAAAAATATTTGAAACTTAAAAAAATACAAAAGATTGTGCAACAAAAAGGTGGTTTTTAAGAAGTAAACAAAATTGACAAACCATTAGCTAGATCAAAATTAAAAGAGAGAAGACCCAAATAATTTTTTTTTAAGTCAGAAATAAGAAAGGAGTCATCACAAATAATACCATAGAAATATGAAGGCTCATTAGAGACTATCCTGAATAACTATACTTCAATAAGTTTAAAAACCTAGAGGAAATGAATAAATTCCTGAATACATACAACCTACCAAGACTGAACCAATAATAAATAGAAAACCTAAGCATATTAATAGTGAAAACAAGATTGAATCAGTAATAAGAAAGCTTCCAACAAAGGAAAATCCAAACGAGATTGCTTCACTGTGAATTATATTAAACTGTTAAAGAAGAACTAGTATCATTTACTCTCAAACTATTCCAAAAAATTGAAAGGGATGGCATTTTTCCAAATTCATTCTATGAGGCTAGCATAACTCTGATACCAAAACCACAGAAGGGTATGACAAATCAAGAAAACTAAAAGATCATGCATTGTGGTAATTGAGATTTATTCCAGGAATGCAAGGATGATTTAACATACTCAAATCAATAAATATCACACATCATATCAACAGAATGAAGACAAAAACCATATAATCATCTCAATAGATGCTGAAACAGCATTTGATAAAATTCAACTCCTCTCATTAAATTAGATATAGAGGGAAAGTACCTCAACACAACAAATGTCATGTAAAACAAATCCACAACTATCATCATATTGAATAGGAATAGTCTTCCTCTATATGCCCACTTTCACCATTCCTGTTCAACATAGTAGTAGAAAGTCTAGCCAGAGCAATTAGGAATGACAAAGAAATAAAAGGCATCCATATTGGAATAGATATCAAATTGTCCCTGTTTATAGACAACATAATCTTCTATTTAGAAAAACCAAAAGACTCTATCAAAACACTCTCAAAAGTGCTAAACAAATTCAGAAAGTTTCACGATACAAAATCAACATACAAAAGTCAGAAACATTTATATATGCTGACAGTGAGCAATATAAAAAAGAAATTAAGAAAGCAATCCATTTACAATAACTATAAAAAAATAGCTAGGAATAAATTTATTGAGGATAGGAAAGATCTCTACAAGGAAAACCGTAGAATACTATAGAAATTGAAAAAGATACAGAAATGGAAAGACATCTTATGTTAATGGTTTGGAAGAATTAATATTGTAAAAATGAGCATACTGTCAAAAACAACCTATATATTCAATGCAATCTCTATCAAGATGCCAATGATATTAGTCACAGAAATTGAAAAATATATTTTAAATTAACATGGAACCACAAAAGATCCAGAAAACCAAAGTAATCCTGAGTAAAAATAACAAAACTAGAGGCATCACATTATTGGACTTCAAAATATACTACAAAGTTATGGTAGTCAAAACAGCATAGTCTTGTCATAAAAACAGACACATAGACCAATGGAATAAAATAGAGGATATACAGAAATTAATCTATCTATCTGTAGTCAACTGATTCTCCACAAAGATGCCAAGAACATTCACTGAGGATGGGACAATACCATCAATAAATGGTTCTGGGAAAACTGGATATCCATATGTAGAATAATAACATATTCTACATGTTATTAGACTATAATAATCCCCCCACTTCTCACCCTATATAAAAATCAACTCAAAATGGATTAAAAATCTAATTTTAAGACCTAAAACTTTGAAACTACTAGAAGGAAGCAAAAGGGAAATGCTTATGTATGTTGGTCTGGGAAAAGATTTTATCAATAAGGCCTCAAAGTCATGTTCAATATAAGTAAAAATAAATAAACGGTATTCCATCACAATAAAAAGCTTTTGCACAGCAAAGGAAACAATAAAGAGAGCAAAAAAGACATCCCACAGGATGGGTGAAAATATTTGAAAACTATTCATCTGACAATTAATTAATATCTAGACTATACAGGGAAGTCATACATCTTGATAATAAATAGATAATCCCCTTAAAAATGGTCCTGTGATCTGAACAGACATTTCTCAAAAGAAGACATACATACAAATGGCAAAAAAAATTATTAAGAAATGCTGATAAACACTAACCATCAGGAAAATGCAAATCAAAACCACAATGATATGTCATCTCATCCATTAGGATGGCCCATATCAAAAAGACCAAAACTAGTAAATGCTCATTAGGATGCAGAGAAAAAAAGAACTCTTTTTTCTTTTCATCATAGCCCACAACAATCTCAAACTCCTAGGCACAAAATATCCTCTTGCCTCAGCCTCCTAAGTAACTGGGACTATAGGCACATGCCACCATGCCTACCTAGTTTTTCTATTTTCAGTAGAACCAGGGTTTTGCTCTTGCTCAGAATGGTCTTAAACTCCTGAGCTCGAGGGATCCACCCATCTCAGCCTCCCAGAGTTCTAGGATTACAGGTGTGAGCCACCACACCTGGCCTAAAAAGGAATTCCTATATATTGTTGGTGGGAATGTACATGCATACACCCACTATGGAGAACAGTATGAAGGTTCATTAAAAAAACTACAAATAGAACTAACACATGATTGAGCAATCCCACTTCTGGACATTTATTCAATAGAAAGGAAATCAAAGATAAATGATCAATAGAAATGATCATAGATACTTCAATAGAAAGTATCAAAGAGATAATGGCACTCCCATGTTTATTGCACAATAAACTCACAATAGCCAAAATATAGTATCAACGCAAGTATTCTACACAGATGAATAGATGAAGATGTTTGAGATAATGGATATGCTCATTATCCTGATTTGATCACAAGACATCGTATATATCAGAACATCACTATGTACCCCCGATATATGTATATATGTGTACAATTAAAAATGTTTAATGTCTACTGTGCTCCAGACTACACATATGAAACTCTACCACAGATATATGAGCTGAATTTTAGTGTCCTTGCTTACAGAGGGGAAAACTGAGAATCAGAGAAGTTGAGCAAGTATTTCACAGTCTTGCATCCAACAAGTGCCAGCAACAGATCAAAACCAAGTCTATTTGACAAAAAAGCACAGGCTCTTTTGACTACACTAAATATTTCAAATGTGAAAATAATAAGTTGTTAGTTGTAGTTTGGGGGACAAGAGGGACATGGGCGGGTGAATATGGCATTAACAAATTTGTAGGCCACTACTTGCAGACTCTCAAAACAAACAAACAAAAAACGTACAGGCTCACATCTACACCTGCAAGTAGTTTGGAGGAGAGAACAGAGTGGCCGGCCCAGCTGTTT
The DNA here is from genome assembly GCA_963574655.1 of Perodicticus potto. Classification (NCBI taxonomy): domain Eukaryota; kingdom Metazoa; phylum Chordata; class Mammalia; order Primates; family Lorisidae; genus Perodicticus; species Perodicticus potto. Next base: position 34,042 of record CAUYRH010093289.1, read on the forward strand.
ATATCCCCTGTTGGCCAGTACTTTGACAGACAGGCTGCCTTGCTGAACACTTGGTAAAATTTCTGGGTGGCCTCATAGAGTTTTCTGTGACACGTTACACTTAGTAATCAATCTTAAAGGACCCTGAGGCAAAGGGGAAGGAAGGCAATAGGAAGATCATGCAAATGAAAAGTTGCTTCCAAACCAGTGACCTCCATGTCCACTTCCTCTTTTTTCTTGGTTCTGCCACTATGTATGAGCCCAGCAAGGTAGAAATCCATATATGAAGACAATTTAACCAAAAAGAGAAGTGAGATGATCCCTCTAGGAGATGCTCCCAGGTCTCACATTTCCCAGTGCTCACCATTCTCTACCACAAAGCTCTGCTTGAAAGAATGGAGGAGTCCCCTGACCTCAAGACCCAACAGAAGGAGCTGTTTCAACAATGCTTCAGGCACTGTAATGAGGAAGATAATTATATTGTCCACCCAGGACTCATGAAATTCGATGAAAACATGAGAAAAATACCTTCTCAGAACTTCCAGAGAACACTTGTTTTTAGCTTCTTATTTTATAGTAGTGACAAAAGGGTAATAGTACTTTCTCAGACCCCTCTCTTCCTTCAGGAAGTACAAATACTCTAGGGAAGTATTTGTATTTTAGTAGCTTTATGCCAACTTATTTCATAGCATTCAAATAAATGGAAATACCCCCTTTTGAAGCCCAACACTGGGAAAGATGCACTGAGACTTTATTTCTCTTATGCCTCCCAATTAAAATCTATCTCTCTAGTCAAGATGAAACTTTCCCAACACCAACATTCCAAGTACAGTCTCAGCCCTATAAATGACAACATATCTCTGCCTTTGAGATGCCTCCCTTCTACAGATTGTGCTCTCAAAAACTTACCTTGGCCAGGCACTGTAACAAAAAAAATAGCCAGGTGCTGTGGTGGGCACCTGTAGTCCCAGCTACGTGGGAGGCCGAGGCAAGAGAATCACTTAAGCTCAAAGAGTTTGAGGTTGCTGTGAGCTGTGACAGTACAGCACTCTATTGAAGGCAACATACCTTAAGTTTCATCTTATCTATGATGAAGTTTCATCTTCCTTTCTGCTTCCTTAATATCATCAAAGTGATTTTCTGAGTCTTGTACTGCCCTATTTTTTAATTTGACCACACAATTTGAGAGTTCCTTGATGATAAGAGCCTCCCTTAGACATCTGTGAATTTCACACAGGGCCAATAAAAGATAAGGTTTGGTTCCTGCATTGCACCCACTCTGCTCATGAAGTCAAATTGAGTCCTGAGTGTCTTAACCCAGAGAAAGAGCATTTTTCCACCAGTCTTAGGGGACCACAACAACCCTACAATCTCATCTACTCTAGAGGAATGACTTACGGGGGGCCACGTATTCTCCTCACTATACATCTACATGTGGCTGACTTTCTCCATGATGTTAGAGGTGCATTTTCCTACCCAACACACAATAAGCTGCTTCCTTCTAGAGCCTACACAGCGGGATGACAGTACATGTGATAAAACTTATTGAGACCTTTTCTTGGACAAAGTTCCATCTGGAGAGAACATCTGTCCATGGCAGAATCTCACAGAGAAGATTATTTCACAACAAGCCAAGGTGGTAAACTGTGAAGATAAGGTCCAGGCAGAAATGCTGCCCTTGGCCCAGACACTCCCATAGAAGCCCACTTCCAAGAAATCCCCATGGCAGAGTTCTCCTCTGTACCTCTGGGGGTGGGGATAAAAGTCAGGAGAGCCCGGCTTCTCCAAGAAGCCCCATCAGCTTCCAGGAAGGTGAGGCTGTATTCAGCAAAACAGAGGAGTCATGCAGTGTCATCAACTCTGGTAACCAAAAAAACATGCCGTGTGGTCCAAGTTTGATTTTAGCAGAAAAATGAGCAAAAAAAACAGGGCCAGGTTAGGTCATGGTAATAAATCAACCTGCTACAAGGCAAGGTCTTTTCTCACCACGTCATGCCTGTGGCCACACCACACGCTTATGTGTTGCCTTCTGTAGAACCACTTATCCAACACTCTGATCCCCCAGAGAGAGCATGAGGGGAATAAAAAGGACTAAGCAGGAGAGGGGGGAAAAGCCATCCATCAAAGAGACCAGGCAAAGCTGGCAGAGAGCAGGACCGCGTGAGCAGAGAGAGTGCAAGAAAGTGAAAAAAGAAGCCCAGGGAAGTGTTTCTCAGCTGTTCTAAATAACTTTCCTTCAAGATGGAATGAGACTTAGTTTTTTGCCCATAACTCCAAGCTCTGATGAATAAGAGCACAGAGTGGAAAAGTTTCACTGGGATCTTTCGGGCAAATTTTTCAACCTCTCCTTACAGTCTACTTCTCATTATTGTTATGTGCTCACATGCAAAGATAATAAAAACCAAGACAGAGGATTTCCCTGGCTTTCCATAGACTGCCCATGCATGAGTAGGGTGGGAGTTAATGAGGCAGATTTCTCCTGACCCTTCACATATGCACCACAAGTGCGATCTCACCCTTTATCCTCTCTCCCCCCACCCTCTCCCTCCCCATCCCTCCCTCACCCCTTTCCCCCTCTTATTTGCAATAAGTGGGTTGTTATCTTCGCTTGAAAGATATAAATGTGCTTCATATTAGGGGTGTATACATTGGATACTTTTTCTTCCATTCTAGGGATACTTTGCTAAGGAGAACATGTTCCAGCTCCATCCATGTAAATATGAAAGAGGAAAAGTCCCAGGAGAAAACTTCTAAATACGGATCAAAATTGTTTTCACATAGTAAATGAGAAAATATCATGAATGTTATATCAATCAGGTTGATAAAAATATCTCCGATTGTAAAAAAAAAAAAAAAAAGAAATAGGGATATACTTTCCCTCTAAGATACCAACTGGAGAGGGTCAGGAATAGATCTGTCCTCAAACACTCTTAGATTCTCTTAATAAACCTATTGTGAATTGATGATTGAAAAAAAAAAAAGAATTGTTTGGGCAACACACACACACACATAGCTTTTACTTTTATTTAAAAACATCAATAGTCATTATATGAGGAAGAAATTTATGACCTAGTAACATCTTTGTAGTTTTGTGTACCAAAATATGTTATATCTTAAAGTAATAAAAGTAATGTTAATGAAAAAAAAATGAGGCAGATTTTCAGGAGGAAAAGGGAGTTCGCTTTGTAATTGCCTGAGAGACAGCAGGAAAACACAGTGTGGTGAGTAGGGAGATGAGAATCCAAAGGAGCTGACAACCTCAGAAGAAGTGGCCCGTGCAAGACACCTATAGAAAGTAGTTAGCATGGTTCCTGGAAGTGTCAGTAAATATTAACTACCTTAGAATTATTACTGTCAATGTCTAGGAGAGGGGGCAGTGCAGGCAGCTAACTCAAAAGCACCACCATGTCCTACGCTACCTAAAATCAGCATTACCTGCCTGGAAGTCAGGTTGAAATTGCACACAGACCTCCAAAAAGATGAGTCGGAGATCAGAACTTCTCTGACTGTACTGTGGATATGAACATCCCAGGGATCTGAATTAATGCAGATTCTGACTCAGCAGGTGTCAAGTGGCACCTGAAATTCTGCATTCCAATAGACTTCCAGGCAGAGACAATGCTGAGGAACCTCAGATCACCCTTCACCTGTTGAGTAGCAGGACTCCAAAAGAGAGCAAATCAAGATCTGTGAAGGAGAGAGACTTCCCTAGTGGCTTAAGTACAATTAACATCTTCAAGTAAGTCTATTCTATTTCCACCTTCACCTCACTTACAGCAGACACACACACACACACCCATGGACAATTCTGCCTGGTGACCACTTAGGACACTTCTCTCTACTTGTATATCATCACCTGCACAAAAATATTAGGTGACATCAATAGAAAAGAAAAACGTATAGAGAGTATAAAGATACTAAGGTAAGTTCAAAAAAAGAAGAAACAAGAATTTTAAGTGTTCAATCTCAAGAAAATGAAACTTAGAACAAGATAAAACATTCTTGTCTCTTAAATTGGCAAAAAGTAAAGTCAGTAGTAGTCTCTATATTTGTTGACATTGTAGAGAAAAGGTCATACTCATGCAGTGCTGGTAAAAGAGAAAACTGGTAAACCATTCTGGAGAACTATTTGGCAACCATTTGCCAAAAACACACTTTTCCACTGTGTAATTTCACATCTAGGAATCACCATTCAGGAAACAGTCTAAGAGGTATGTTCTCAAGGATAAATAAAGACGTTCCCGACAGCATTAATTATATTAGAAAACAGTACAGTCCATCTAAACAATAGAATACAATCCTATGTCCTATATTTAAGATGTAGGAAAATATTCATAGCTTATTTACTAGAAAACAAAGTAAGTTCTGGAACAAGATGTATACTCTGGCCCACATTGTATATAACGATAAATATGTGCTTCTTTCATACATGCAGATTTATAGGAAAATGATTTTTCAAATTTCTACAATTAAATTATCTGAGTCTGCTCATCTATAAAATGGAACTAATGATAGTATCTACTTCATTTGAAGATTAATACTTTAAAGCCAGGTGCAGTGGCTCACACCTATAATCCAAGCACTCTAGGAAGCCAAGGCAGGTGGATCACCTGAACTCAGGAGTTCGAGACCAGCTTGAGCAAGAACAAGACCCTGTCTCTAAAAATAGCCGGGCATCGTGGCAGGTACCCGTAGTCCCAACTACTCAGGAGGTTGAGCCAAGAGGATCACTTGAGCCCAAGAGTTTGAGGTTGCTGTGAGCTCTGATGCCTCAGCACTCCACTGAGGGTGACAAAGTGAGACTATCTCAAAAATATAAAAAGAAATGCTTTCATACAGATAAAGCTTAACTATAGTAAACATTCAAAAATGTAAGCTTATTAGTTGTGGGCATTTTTGTCTTGTTTGCTGCTGTCTCTCTAATGTCTAGAATGGAACCTAGCACATATGAGACATTTAATAAGTATTGATTGAATATGCAAATTAGTTAATGAATTATACACCATATATAGAGCATTGCCATTAAAACCAGATATGTTCATTAGAATGGATCATAAATGACACTGAGTAACAGTCAAGCAGATTTGATTTTATACTCTGGGTGACAGATGAGGAGCCCCTGAAGGACTGGAAAGGTAGAACATGGTGGGTGGTGACTTAATTAGATTTGTTTGTTAAAAATTTATAATGATGATGTTAGAGAATTAGAATAATGATGACAAAGTAGGGAGAAAAAGAAATTAGGTAAATAGTAACTTGACATTTCCATTTTTATTGTTTACAAGCTAGAAGTTAACTAAAGGAATTTTGCATTGCTTGAGAAGTCTAGAGAGCAAAGGGCTTGGGTCCCTGTGAAGCCCACAACTATGAAGAACAAGGCCCAGCACTGTCATTGATCTAAAATAAATCTGGGGCACCAAGAGCCTCATTCCTGAGAGAGGTTCCTTAGCCCTTCCAAGCAAGAAGCATCATGGCTTTAGGTTCTCATCACCTATTGGCTGGGTGTCATGCGTCACTTATCAACAAGGATATGTTTTGAGAAATGCATCATTTTTCAAATGTCATAGAGTGTACTTGCACTAACCTAGATGGCAAAGCCTATTAAATGTTTAGGCCACGTGGGCAGCCTCTTAATCCTATGCTGCAAACCTGTGCAGCATGTTACTATTCTGAATGCTACAGGCAATTGTAGCCCAAGGGCAAGTATTTATGTATTTAAACTTAGAAAAGATACATTAAAAACATGGTATTAAAATCTTATGAAACCACTGTCATACAAGTGGTCTATCATTAACCAAAATGTCACTATTATGGATGACTATATTTTCCTGGTGAAAAAGTAAGTCCCCTGGGATTAGAAAGAGCTACCCGTATAGTCAATCTGGTGTTCTAAAGTACCGTCCAGAGAGAAGTCAATGCCTTTGTGGGCCTCATGAGGACTTCCTAGGATAAGCATGCCCCATTAACAGCTTTCCAGACTCTCGAAGTCCTGATCTAGATCCACAAATAACCAAGGAGAGCCAACCCAGCAGTTAACAGAGAACCAGAAAGGTAATTCTAGCCCAAAAACCAGACCATGGAGCTAGAGCCACAGACCAACAACACTTAGTAGCTCTATAACTTTGAGTAATTCTCAATATCTCATTTTCCTCATCCATAAAATAGAGACAATCAGTAGTGCCTAATTTACAGGAGTTTTAGGAGATTAAAGAAATTCACACATCCAAAACAATTAAGCACTACTCAGCACATAATAAGTACTCACTATTCTTATTCCTTGGTAGTATTACTCACATTTTAACAGATGTAGGCTTATCTCTTCATTGTATTTTAAACTCCTTGAGAGGGAGCAGATCTGTCTGACACTTTCCCACATTCCCATGGTATCAAGACTGACATTTGCCCACGGTAGGAGTAAGTAATTTACTTGTGGACTGAATCCACAAGAGATAGTTAGCAGAGTCGCCAAGGGCATCCTCCCAAATAACAGTGTGCCACATGACTCCCTAAAAACTCTATTTCCTCTAATAAAGAAAAATGCCCTGAACACCCCCCACCCGACTTCTACACCACAGTGTAGACCAACACCACCCACTCTGCCTGCAGCCTGCCGGTCGTCATCTCCTCCTCTGTTACTGCTAGAATCAGGGACTATCAAGAGCCATCTTCAGACTTCCTACCCCTACTTCTCCTGGGCATGACCCCTCAGGTCAATACTTGGCTTCAGCATGATTTTCTCTCTCACCACATTGAAGCAACTTTGAATCATTTTTCCCCATGTAAGTAAATAAGTAACTGGTGTGTGGCAAGTACTGTGACTGTTTCTTATGTCTATGACTTGTCATCCCCACCCAGAGATAAAGACAGGCAGGAGTGCAGGAAGACAAGCCTTTTGAGTAATTTTAAACATGGTATTTTTTGGTGAGGGGTCATTTTAACTATTTTTAATAACCTTTGAGAAGGAGCAGTATGGAATTTCCCACACATGCTGCCGGTCCTGTGATGATGGAATCCCATACACAGCACACCAGGGCTCAGTGGTGGACTGGCTGTGGTTTGCACAGCGGCATCCGGGACGTGAGCAGGTGTGGAGGTGGGCTGCCTCTCTTTCTCTCAAGCTGATCTCCCACCTTAATAAAAATAGGAAAAATCACGTGCTTGGATTTCCCCCAGCACAGCAAAAATGATCCAAATTTCCAAATGCAGAAGGTGGGTCATGCAAACACTAGGACAGCAGTATGAAGTCACACACCATAGGGAGCCTGGAGTGTGTCAGGTTCCTTAACCTTGATGAGCACCTGCCAGTCCTGGGAAAGACACAGAGACATGGCGGCCCCCAGGGAAGGAAGCCTCAGCCCTTCTTCTTCAGTCTCACCCCATCTCTACCCATCCCTCTGAGAACTCTCTGTTAACTCCAGCTAACAGCACCAACACAAATTTCCTGTTTTTTCCTCTCCTTAGCCAAATAAATAATTTTGAAATTCCCTCAGAAATTTGCTTTTGGTTTTTCTTTTACAGAATCAACACTATCCTAAAAGGAAGTATATAAATAGCATTAAATATGTACTCAGTGATTCAAGGTATTGCAGAAGTCATTATTTATAGCAAGTATGAAAGATCTGATTGCAATGAAAATATCCTCTCAATCTCTCTTTCGGCTAAGGTCAAACATTTGCATATCAGTTTTTCTTAAAGCAAGACATCATATGACTGTCAGAGCATTGGTTATCCAATTCGTGTTATATTTTTTCAATGGACATGTATTGTCCTTGCTTACTTAATGACATGTGAACATTTTTGCCTCTGTTCGTAATAACCCTGGGAGGTTCTGACTGCTTTCTAAGAAACAAGTTGTTGAGAGGCCAGGCAACCCAGGGGCCGCACAAAACCAAATACTATGCAATCAGAGCCCCTTTTTATGCTACCAGTTTGCTAGTCTGAGAGGAAATCCGAGGATCCAGAGTCTGTGTGTTCTCAAATTAAACCCAGGATCTCAGAGATTGGTGTTCAAAGAAGAAGGTTAAAGCTGACCTCAGAGTAAACCCCTACCGGGACACAGCTTTGGCTTCTTGGTCCCTGAGTGAAGGGAAGGACAGGGAAAACAAGTGATCTGATTAGCTAGCATTTCAGGTTACATGGAGAACTACACTCACAATATTTTTTCTTTTCTTATTGAAAATATTTCTAAAGTATTTCCTTCTTATTTTTAGTAAGTAACCAGAGGCAACCTAGAAGAGTTGAAATAACCCCAAATTTGAAGCCGAGAAACTTGGGTTGGGGTTCCAGCCTGCCCTCGTGTGGTGTCAGGAAAGGGTCTTTCCCCCTCTAGGTCTCACTGTCCAGTTTGTGAGGATGATGTCTGTGTTATCGCCTGGACTATGATGCTCTGATAGTCCATGCCTGGAATCTTCATCTCTAGGTCTATCTGGAAGAACTGCTTTGAGATCACCAGCCTTCTAACCACTTCTCATGATCCCACCCCTGTGATTATAGCCTTAGAAGGTGTAAAGGGTTGGGCTGCACCCATAAGTTTATGGACAGGTTTTTTTTCTACTAGATTCCTCTTTTTAATTTGTCTTGTGATCATGGGCTTTTATCTCCTAAACAAAAGATTAACTAAGATATTATAGTTAATTAAGAGTAATGGTTATTTGGGATCCAGTTAATCTAGATTTCACTCCAAACAACCTCATTCTCAATTCTATCACATAGACATATATGCAATAAGAGTTTGGAAGAAGGAGAGTTTGCATGAACTATAGTGAGCAGCAAAGGCCTGGGGGGAAGAGAAACATGAGCCAGGCAGCTGGCAGCGTCTTGAGGATAAGTTCTGGGTCCCTTCTGTGCCATCACGCCCCACAGAAGGGTGAAAACCACAACTAGCATTGACCCGATGCTTACTAGATACCAGGCATGGCTTATTTAATCATTGCAACAATTCTGGGTCAGAAATTACCTTTGCTCAAGCTTCGCAGATGAGAGGACTTTATACTTGACAAGTATGCAGGGCTTGAACCCAGAACATCGGACTCCAGGTCCTGTATTCCTAACCACAACAGTAAGAGAAAAAATATACTAGGTCTGACAATTAAGTTTATGAACTCAACCTAGAAAAAGGGCTACATACCTCATTGCTAAATATCACTCCAGTCACCTTTGGAGTACCTCCACTGGGAAGCTATGCACTGACATTGATACCTAGTCCACCTTCTAAAGAAATTTTGGAACTCTTTTCCTGGAATACCTATCAGAGCTATCACTGTATGAAGTCAGATGATTAAGTCTGCAAATTCATCCTAGAAAAAGCACTTTGAGTGGTAGGCTAGGCATTGGCATCAGGGCATAGCTTCCCAAGGGGAGTACTTTGACGGTGACTAGAGTAATATTCAGCTGTGGGTTAGAGTTTAGCATAGGCTGACATTCTTTAGGGTCTGCTGGCAATGCCCTCAACCTTCCCCCTGTGCTGAACACAGTACCTGCAGGACACCTCCAGGGGGTCAGAAGTGTTAAGCAGTTTAGATATAGATTGATGGTTCACATCCTGGAAAAGGCTCAAAGGTTGAAATTGCTTAAGGGTTAGCATATAGATTAGTAGCATAGAACAGGGAAGTTAAAGCTTACCCCCAAAAGCTACATTGTACAATACATTGTAACCATTTATTTTTTACTTTATAATCTTATGATAATCTCTTTTGTCTTTTACCATTGTTTCCTTAATTCACTGAGGTTGCAAAACTTGTTTTTTTTCTGTCTATAATTAACTTTGTATTTTCTATATATCTTGCACATGTGGACTTTCCCTAGTTCAATAAAAGAACCTTGAGGTTTTTGTTCAGGGCAGTAGCTCTTCCTTGTCACCTCTTGACATGTGAAGCTGCTTGCCTCTCTGAACCTCATAAGTTATTTCTTTGAAAATAACTTAGCATAAGAGCTTACGTTTCCTGCTGCCCCCTCATCATTCCATCCCTGGGAGCAGATAGACAACATTCAGCAATGAGGTATATGGCACTTTTTCTAGGATGAGTTCATAAACTTAATTGTCTGACCTTGTAAGTAAATGGAATGGTGGAGGCAGGATGTTTAAGATAAGGAGATAGCTTTTGCAGAGGCAAGGAGAAACTAGCAAGCAAGTTCTGTGGAGAGGAAAGGAAAACTTCCCTGACTTATGAATGTGGTTCATGCTAGGGTAACAGGAGAAATCACATGTGCACAAGGGGCCTGATCATCCTCCACCTATCCATTCAGCCCAAAGAACTCACTCCACTTCAGGCCCTGCCCTGGGTGATGGAGGGATCCAGGGAGGAGTAAGATCCAGAGAAGCCCCCAGAAGCCTACAGGCAGCCAGAGGGCTTTGGCTCCCAAGAAGCTTGAACTGAAAGAAGTGGGAACTACAAACAGTGTTGAAGAAAGATGGAAGGCTGCGATCCAGCAGGGTGTAGGATGGGGAGAGAGGCAAGGACAGAAGACCTGATAAGAGAGGATACCTGGGAAAAGTAAGGTCTGAAAGAACAAAAGACTTCTCACAGGAGCACAAGGACACTCCTGCAAAATCCTCCCCATGTAACTCAGCTCATAGGAATTTGCAGAAACTTAATTTCCTAGGACCTTGAAACTAATGCTTGCTTCTGCCTCTGTAATTCCCACACCTGCATTCCTATGCATGTGCATTTTTCCCCATGCGTGTTTTAAAATCTCCATTGAGGGGCAATGTGGTAATTCCTTTGTCTGTCTGCTTATAAAAGGACAAGGACAGAGCTGATGGGAGAGCTCGGCCATTTTAGATTCTAGTCTGCCACAGCTCCACCAGGTAAAATAAAGCCTGTCCTCTTTCAAACACAGGTGTTTGGGTGATTCTTTCTCTCCATCAGGCCTAGTTTTCCCTCAACACTGGGAGCAGCTGTCTTCCTCTTCTGTGCTGGTCTTTTGGAAGCCACCCCCACATGGCACATCACTGCTAAGCTCCCAGAAATGTTGTCAGCAAAGAGGCAGAGGGGGGGACACCTCCTTGTGCCCCCTTCTCTGCCATGGCGGATACCTGGCTAATGTCAGGCCAGGGACAACCCCCACTGTCCAAGGACCCAGCAAGTTTTCCACACACAGAGAGGGAACAGTGCCAAAGATTCCCTCTATCTTCAGAATCCATGCCACAGGCTATATTTTAAAGATTATAAGGATATTCTCTTGTGCAATTAGTGCAAATTGTTAATGTGCCTTGAAACAAACAAGGTCTAAAATAGAGCTGTGCTGTGGTTAGTATTTATTATTATTCTGGATAAAGTTGAGGTTTATTTCAAAAATAGTTTTTGAATACCTACTTCATGCTCAAAAAACATCCATTGAAAAATTAGTGAGTGACTGAGTGAATGGATAAAAAAAAACTAAGTGGAGCTAGGAACTGCCTATAAATACAGTTTATATTTTTTAAAAAATCTCACCTCCCAATAGAGAATATGATAAAAACTCCAGATTTTGAGAGGACCAAAGGAACAAAAGCTGGAAAGATTTGGAACCCAAGGAGAGTTTCCCACCCCCCTAGTGGCTTCTTCAGGTGGCAAGATTTACCTGTCTCTAGGAACACACTCCTGCCTTTTCCTCTCATCCATGGCAGTGATGTGGACAAACACGTGGACAGAAGTTCCATGAGAATAAGAAAGAGACAGTATGTACAAACCGGAAGAAACAAATAAACGGAGTAATTTCTGAAAGTTTAGAAATAATCATAATTAAACCAAGTTTTAAGTTACATCTAATTCTTCTACAAGACTAGTCTCTGGTCAATATTTATCAAGCATAGATAGATTTGGGGGATTGAGGAAGGGGGAATTGAGGTGGAGCAATTATGGATAATTATGCCTTTTGCTGTTATTGGGGGAATATATGTCAAACCTATGAGCCATCTTCCAAATCAGTGAGACTTAATGATTACCAGCCCTTCCTGTGCCTACTTCCAAACAGAATAATTCACTCCTTGTCCCCATATTTGCTGAATGACTTATTTGCTATTGGCTGGTAATGCCCCAGGCATGGCCCCTGTCCTCAGACAGCCTACAGCCCATGGAGAGCTAGCCTGGCATAGGATTTGGGGGCAGCAGGGCCATGTCTGTTTGCTAAACATCCACACCCAGCACAGTACCTAGCACGAGGGAGGTATATGAGTATACACCAACAAACAAATATAAAATGGGAATTGTGATAGTTTGCTCCGAATGTCTTGATAAGGCAGAGTACAGGGTACCATGGAAACACATAGAAAACAAGCCTATCAGTGTTTAGAGTAGCCAACGAAGATTTCCTGGAAGAAGTGTCATATTAAGTAAAAATATAGAGGAGTGAATCAGAGCAAGTTAGGTGAAACTAAGTTTGAGGAGTGGTTTCCTGTTCAGAGAAAAAGTATAAAGGGTAAATAAACATCAGAGGCCAGAGGCGGGGAGAGAGTGGAAGTTTATTGTTGCTGGAAGTTGACTTGAAAGTGTGTGTGTGAACGTATGTGAGCACGATTTGAGCTTGCTATCGTGTGTGAGGGTGTGTGCAACTTTGTGTGAGTACGCGTGTAAGTTCACAAACTCACTACAGTCACCAGACGGCCAAGGGTAGCACTGATTTGTCTGACCTTGTATATATGTGCCCACTTGTGTGCAGGTGTGTGCTTACCACAGGGGCCAGTGGTGACCCTCAGGCAGTGAGTAAGGTCTTGTATGACATATTGAGGAACTGAACCTTATCCTGAGGGTAAAGTAGAGTCACTGAATGGTTTAGGCAGGAAAGTGACTTGAGCTGCTTAGGGTATGAGAAAACTCCCTTGGGTCACAATCAAAGAGCTAGAGAATACATTGGTGTCTCAGGGGAGACGTGACCAGAATTACTGTGGGCAAAACTAAGCTAGTGATTATGGGAATGAGACAACAGGGCCAAAAGATACCACAGAAGCAAACCAGACAGGACTCAGTGATTGGTCACTGTGCAGGGAGCGGGAGACAGTGATGCAAGATGGGAGCCCCAGAGTTCCGCCTGTGTGGACACGGCCCTTTACAGAGACAGAGAGAACGAGAGAAGCTGTGGGGAAGCCGGAAGAAGCGTTCAGTTGAGGCAGAGTGGGACCCTTCACTCCTTGCTGTTTCTGTTGCCACTGTTTCCACAGTGGAAAAGAATGTGTGCTCTGGGACAGGACCCCTGGGTTCACGTCTTGGCTCTGCGTGCCTCGCTATGCAACCCTGGGCAGCATCTCCTCTCCTTCCCGGGGCTGTCCTGAGGAGCACCTGGGTTAATACTCAGAGACACGATAGTGCCTGGCACAAGGTAAGTACAGCAGAAGCATTTGTCAAAGAAATAATTCTACAATAATAATGTCTTAGCATAATTGAGTTGGTATTTGTGCACTTTATGTTTCTGTTACTTCAATCTCTACCATTTTCCCATGTTGATGCTTCTCTTACTTCAGATTACGAGTTCTTTAACGCATGACCTTAAGTCTTGGATCTCTCTTACCTTAAAATAAAATCTCTCTGAACCTGTTATCTGTGTGACATCTCGTCTGCCCCTCCCTTCACGGTGAGTTTCTGTAGAGCGTGCAGCGGGCCCTGCTCTGTCCTCATGCCCTCACTTCTTATTCATATCTCTACTGTCAGGTGGATTCCATTCCCGGCTTTTCAAACGAAGAGAGAAACTGCTTTCTTTGACATCAGCAGGGCTTTTCTAACCCGCTCCAGGGTTCATCGCATAGTTGGTCTGCTCATGCCATCTGACACTTTGATCACGCTATCCTTTCTTCTTTCCCCTAATTCTGCTACCTCCCTATGCTCCTTCTATCCCTTTGGCTACCAGCTCTCCTTCATAAACTCAGAGAAACCTTGCGGTTTTGTAGGAAGGACTGTTCAGACCCCATGACCAAACCGTAATAATCAACGTATTTACGGGTCGGCTTCCACTAGACCATGAGCACCTTCCCGGTACAACTCCTGCCTGTCATTCTTGATTTCCCTATGGTTAAATGCCCGATACTTCACCTAATGGAAGATCAGTAAATGTTGAATGAATGAATGGATGAGTGAATGAACAAATAGAATCAACTATTTCTTTCATAACCTGCCCAGAACATAGGGCAATTATTTGTAGGAAAGTTAGCAAATGCCGAGTCACCACTTGAATGATGAATCACTAACTGAATGATTAACTTTTAGGTTTTGTGACTTCTCCTTTGATCAGGTTATTGGATTTTTAATCCAGCACTGAGCCATAATTACTGGTCTTGATATCCCAACTGGTTACCATGGCAATATTTCAACTTCAAATGTTCTGAGACTTTCGGTTCCAATTCTCATATTGTATATTTGGGCAGAACCACTTTTTTTTCACCACTCACTTCTGACTCATAAAGAGAATTGGGATGTTTTTGTTTGCCCACTGAGTTTTATTTACTGGATGTTCTCTTTAAAAAATAACATAAAATTCCAAAGAGGAGGATTGTCTTAAGTCAGGTAGTAAATACGGAAAAGAAAAGAGGTTACTTTTTGGATACAAACTTAACATAGAAATATACTTTCTCGAAGGTGCTAGGGCCAGGGGCCATATGACGTGAGCAGAAATAGACTTGATGAGCCCCCAGAGGAACCTATTTCCATGTACTTACGGGCAGAAGCATGGGATTTATGTCCTTGTTTATGACATCAGGAATTGAAGCTAAGGGTTGTCCAGGGTAGACAGGCTCAGGATCCAAACTAAGGTGTTGCCTTCCTATTAATAAACACCAAATAAGGTATTTGTTTGGCCTCTTCCAGGCATGGAAACAGGAAAGAGAAGGAGCCAGGCCTCCTGGCACACACATTCTGAATGAATCAGAAGGTCGGCCCCAGAGGAAGGAGAAAGTGCACAGAGAAGGGAGTAGAAGGTAAGGAAGGACAACGGTGCCTGGGGGCAGGGAAACCATAGAATTTATCTGGACCGCCAAAAGTGATTCCCACTTTCCAGCTCTGCCTCTGTCATTCCTGAGTATTTTCAATCTGACAACCTCTGCTCTACCCAGAACTACACCAAGAGTTCCTGTTCAGTTTCCATCCCTTTCCTGAGGTTGGGAAGAGAACACACAGCTCACGGAGGCTGGGAGTGAGCAGTTAATGATGTCACCAGGGTCGGTCAAAGCCTTACCCACCACTTTTCTCCCTGATATCAAAGGGACCAAGAAAAGAGTCTTTTGCAGTAATTGAAGGTTGGGTAATAAGGAGAAAGAAGGCAGTAACAGGTACCAGGCACCAAACCTGGAGTGTGACAAACAAGATGATCCCAAAGTCATGCTTAGAGAAAACCCCTCTATGCTACCACTGGGAAATGATTCTCCTTCCACACCTGTACCCCAAACAAATGGACAACTCCAAAGTCCCACATCTAAAGCCTGTGAGTCAGACACCAAGCCCCGAACAGGGTAGGCACAAGCACTCAGCTGGGGCCAGACCTGGAGCTGGCATCCAGGAGAAAGTTCATGGCTACGTGAGCCTTACAAGTTTTATCTTCCTTCCTCACCTCCGTTTCTCTCTTCCTTTTCTTCCTGAAGATGCTGCTGCATCAGAATCTAGTGACTACGACTTCTGAGTGCCTGAGTGCTCCTGGATACCCATCAGTTAGGGCTCACCCAGGTGGAAATTGATAGAAAATATGCACTTCAGGCCAAAGGCAAACTCCTTCCATACAGAATCTGGTTCAGGGAAGAGAGTCCATCTTACTACACTCTCAAGAAGCTAGAAGAGGGAGCTTGGTGAATTCACTCATTCCAACCACTAAGAGCTCCCATTCCAAGCACTGAAAGCTCCATATCATTGTGGGGGGCATTTGCATCAGATATCTCTTCTCATTGTGGAAGACAAAGGCACACTTCTCCAAGAGCAAGCAGGTGTTGCCGGTGATCAAACCCTATTAACCAGTGGAGATACAGACACTCGTTTCATTTTAGAAGGTTAGACATATAATACCAAACCCTCGTGCATTTATAAAGATTGCAAAATTGCACACCCACTTTGGAAAACAGCCTGCCGGTGCCTCAAAATATTAAACACACAGTAACTTTATGACCTAGAAATTCCACTGCTAGGTATCTAACCAAAAGAAACAGAAGCATTAGGTCCACTTGCACACAATGTTTATAAAAGCTAAAGGTGGAAACAATCCAAATGTTCACCACCTGAAGACTACAAACAGAAAATGTGATATATACATGAAATATTATTCAGCAATAAAAAGGAATAAAGTGCTGATGCAGGCTATGGAACATGGATGAATCTCAAGTGAAAGAAGCTAGATGAGATAAACTACATGTTGTGTGATCCATTTGCATAAAATGTCCACAGTAGGCCAATTGATAGGGATAGCAAGATTTGTGGTTGCCTATGGCTATGATGGAGTCAAAAATGAGAGGTCGAAAGTGGGTAGGGCTAATGTGTGCAGCGTTTCTTTGGAGTATAATGAAAGATGTCCTAAAATTAGATAGTAAGAGTTGCATACTTTGTCAATATACTAAAAATATTAATTGTACACTTTAAATATCTAAACCTTGAAATTAGTTATATCTCAATATGCTATTTTTATAAAAAGGAAAGAAAGAAGCCTAGACTCCACCTGGAGTGCTCAGAGTAAGAAACTAACATGATTTGTTTCCTGTAAGAAATCTTTGGGAAGTTTTGTTTTCACTTGAACAAAAGATGTTTCCCTACCACAGATAGTGCTACAGTGTCTTTGTTAGAATTCCCTCCCTTGGATAGTGTAGAACTGGGAAGCAAAGCAAAAAAGGACTATGGAAGAGGCAGTTAGCAAACAACTGCCTGTGAGCAAAATCTAGCCTGCCTGCCACCTGTTTTTGTAAATAATTTTTTTGGAACACAGCCATGGCAGTGTGTTTACATATCGTCTGTGGCTGCTTGCACACTCCGAAGACAGAGTTTTAGCAAAGACGATATGGCCCTCAAAGCCTAAGCTACTTCCTGTCTGTCCTTTAGTGAAATGGTCTGCTGACCCCTCCCTGGGCTCACGGTCTAGAGTCTTACTGCTTGAATCACACTAGCAGCAGCGGCACTTAGAGACCATCAGCAAAGCAGAATCTCAGCTGCCCCAGGACCACAGAATCCAAATCTGCATTTGTGTCAGGTAGTTGTGTTCATACAAGAAACGGCTGCCAAGACAGGATTAAACGTGCAAAGATTTTATTAGGGGAGACAGCTCTGAGGGAAAACATGGAGGGAGCCTGAAAAGGCAGGAAGATCCATCGGTCCACACTGCCAGTCTAACCCTGAGGGAAGGAGAGAGGGGAGAAAGGTTGGATGTTGCCAGTTGTGTGATTGCACGCAGCCCCAGGAATGTCCCACAAGGCCTCTGTGAGTCCTTGAACCAGAGTCTCCTGTCTCTCAGGAGCTCGTCTGCCTTTACCCCTGCCCTCCCAGGGATGTATGGCCACACTGCAGTGATGAATTTCAGCGCACAGCATCTGGAGTCCTCGGTCCATGAAAGCCCCTGAACTTGGAAGTCTGTGAGGCACATTCTCATTGTATCTGCTATCGGGCATATTCCCATGGCAAGCATGACATTTTAAAAAGAGTCTCAGCTGATCTCCATGCATATTAGAGAAGCAACCTTCTAGAGTGCAAATTAGTGAACTTTGTCTACGAAAAGCCAGACAGTAACCATTTTAGGCTTTGCAGGCCATAGTTCTCTTTTGCAACAACTAACCTCTGCCATTCAGCATGGAAGCAGCCACACAGACCACACATAAAATCAAATGGGTGTGGCTGTGTTCCAATGCAAATTTATTTACAAAAACATATTTGGACCTGACATGGTTCCCAGGCCATAATGTGCCCACCCCTGCTCTAGAGTCATGGGGTCTAAACTTTCCTAAAGTAATGAATGCTTCCTTCACATGAAACAGGTAAGACAGGGGCTGCAACTTTGGAAGGTAGGAGGGGAGCCTGCCCTCTGCAGCTCCCCTCAGAAGGCCCCAAGGCACAGCAGAAGCAGAATTTGAAAGCCACTGCCCTGGTTGTTACAAGGAACTTCCGATCTCAGAAAGTTCCTCTCACCTTTTACTCATCCTTAGTGTAGCCAGCAGTCTAGCTATCTACAAACATAACTGGGAGATTATCACTGAGCTAGATATTCAGGATGAAAAAGTCAACCAGATATGCATTTGACTCCCGAGGAATTTCCAGTGGAGAGAAGTGAGACACAGCCATAACTAATAAGGCAGGAAGAATATATGCCCTACAAAGGCACACAGGAAGGGCCACAGCAGCAGAGAAGTAGAGGTGATCCCTTTCACATGGGAATCAAAGAAGGCTCCAGAAAGGAGGGGCACTGAATAAGAGAAGGGTCATAGTGCCAGTCCACCATATTTCTCAGGCCCAACACCTTACACTGCCTCCACATGACCTCTCTTCTGGAGCCCCAGAGAGCCACACGATAAAAACTCTTCTCTACAAAGATGCCAATTGACAACCATCAGGGCATAGGCCTCGTTTGCACAAGAAAACTCCTGTACTTTATCTCATCACAGTGGTGAACCCACCCCAGGGAACAACAGCGGACCCCTCCCATTCACAGTTCTGCCATGCCACGGGCAGGGGGCCGACAACTTTGCTGTCCATCTGGGTCCTGATCAGGGAGCAGAGTTGTAATGTGAAGAGAATGGGCAATTTCTCAGGGTCCTGTGAGGATCAACCCTCTAACCTTGAACCTTGCTGTGACACAGGAAGAGGCAACTGAGGAGGAAAGTCATGCAAAGCTCATCTTCAGAGAGGCCCTGGGGAAAGCATGGGTTTGTCTCTTCACCTGCTGGGCAAAGGGGAAGAGTGTGCACGTGACCTGCCTCTGACGTTCTCTTTACATCTGTGTGAATCTGTCTTCTACGAACTTCCATATTCCACATGCACAGAACTCTTCACTCTAGGTTCATAGCTCCTTTATTCAGAGAAGGGGATGTCTTGGCATCCAGTGAAATCTCATTTCTTAGATGCCACTCAAAACAAAAAGTCTATCAATAGTCTCTAAACAATGGGTTTTAAACACAATGTCAGCAGGAGTCCTGGCCATCAGAAAGTCCAGAAGGCTCTGAATGTTGCATAAACTTTGTGAACACATACATTTTTCTAGGGAGGACGTAGCTTTCAGCAGATTCTAGGAAGGCTTCGTGACTCCCAGAACACTTCAACACTACTGTCCAATTTATTCAAAATAGTACTACCCAGGCTAAAAATAACAGATGATATTTTTAAAACACAGAATAAGCAAGTCCTTTCAGGCCTCTAATTCTATAGCGTTCTTATTATCTTGAGACCATGCTGTGAAAAAACCGATTTGTGGCTGTTACCATTGTATAGATTAGCAAGCTCTATTCCTAAGAAATTAAAGTTAACATTCCATCTATGGAAAAAGGAACTAAAGACAGCAGGTTAACATGCTGCTGTCAGTAATGACCGCCACCCACTGTTAGTAGCTCCCAGGTCATACATAAATACCACGATGGGCCCTGCACTGGGTACTTTATAGACATGACTTATTTTTAACTTCATAACGTTTTTATGTCTCCTTTTTCTTTCTCATTTTTGGAGATGTTTTCAATTTTATTAACTAGAATAATACATTCACGTATGTATATCCATTTTTGTCCTTTTTCATTTTGAGGAAATCAAGGCTCAGAAAACCTCAATGATTGCCAAAGACCACGGCCCTGATAAGTGTCAGAGATGGGATCCGATTTCAAGTCTGCCTGTCGAATTCCACACTGGGATATACTCTAAAACTTGGATCCTTGGAGGAGGAAAATTGGTCTTCAAGTCAGGGAGAGTTTCTTAGACATCTTTGTATTCCCCACAGAGCCCTGCCGTGCTTTGCATGGCACGGCACTCAATAAATATTTGTTGGATGAAGAAACCTGGGCCCAGGCTCCAATTCTGCCATGGACTTAGTGACTCAGTCTCCTGCAACTTGGAGCTGCAGGTGGTTACTCAGCTGGGCAACTTCAGGGAACATTTGAAATCAATTATGGGTGAGGAGGAACCTATTAAAATTTTCTCTTTTTTGTGTGTTGGGGTTGAAGGAGAGGAAAGGAAGTTGAAAAGGAGAAAAAAGAACATGGTGATTTCAGTGTTGGGTGCTGGAACTTAAGGATTATACACTCAGCTGGGAGAGAATTTGGCTATACCCACCACTTAGTTCCAATGGCCCAATCCAAATGGGCTTCTCTACACCAAAGTGGCCACATAGCCCTGAATTCCTTGGCCCCTACCTAGCCGCTTTTATGGAGAACCCTACAGTGGAGCAATTGCATACCATTCTCACATGGGCCTCAGTTGCTCTTCCTTAGCTGCAGGAAATAGGTGATTTCAGAAAATATATCTTGCAGGGGGCCCAGGCATCATCCCTCCCCATCCTAGGGCCAAGGAGATTCTCTAACGTCTGGGAGCCCCTCACTTCAACCGTAAGTAGAAGTATGCTGGCAATTCATTCTGGAATCCAACTGCCTATTTTGGAAGAGCAAGGGGGTTTGGGGTCAGGGGAGAAGGGTACCTTTACTTGATTTTGCTTTCTTGACTAGCTAAAGTGCAAGTTAGTCACAGCCCCCAAAATGCCACTTTAGTCCTTTTGCATAGGCCCTGCAAAAAACGACTTGTATGAAGCCAACCCCAAGAGATGCCTACCAACAACATTCTGGGAGAGGATGATTAGATACAGCCCAGAGGCCAGGGCAGGACAACCCTCCAAGAAATCAGAGACATTCCCCACTACGTGGCTGCCTGAGCGCCTGTGTATGAAGCAACACTGCCACCTAGTGCCCTGTGTGGAAAGTATTCCCTAAGGCCCCACATCTGGGGCGGGGAGAGGAAGAGGGCGGGCTGGGGGTGTCTTCTGTAATTAGTGGTGTGGCTGGATTTATTGAAGTCTCTGATTAAGAGAAAATGCCACACGTTTGAAAGACTGAGGATTTGGATTCTGAGTTGAAGTAGATAGAAGCTGAAGTCTTGCAGCCCCTTGGATTATCCCCAGCAAAGCAGCAGAACTGTAGCAGCTGAATTGTATGAAGCTGCCAAGGACACAACTCTATTGTTGTCATTCTGCACAGGTGGAGGCCAACCACCATAGGAACAGGGACTGGCCAGCTCAAGGTCTAGGGATAAATGAGGGAAGATGGCTGACCTGTTGCTAGGCACGAAGAGGACAACCTTTGGCAGCTCGTGGCTCTCAGCCTTAGGGACCACAGGTGAAGGGTATGCAGCTAACCACAATTGGGCACAAGCCTACCTAAGCCCTTGGAAGCCCAATTGCCAGAATCCCGAAGAATGAAGACCTTGTTCCCACCCCCACCTGTCTCACACTTTTACCCTAAATCATGACTGCATATTTTCTGATGTGCACAAATCTAAAGAAAGGTGCAGGGTGGAAGGTGGGGCAGACGTAGCCCTGGGCATTCCCTGATCTCAACCTCAGACCCACGGGGGAAATACCAGGACACCACCCGGGCCACTGTGATTTGAAGAGGAGGAAAACTCAGAGGCGAGACTGTTGGCAAAAGTTTTCCTGCCTAAGGAAGTTAAGAGAGCTCAGGTGGGCACTTCAGAGAAGGCTCTAAGTGTGGCAGTGTTGGGGTAGGGTGGTGGTGGTGATGGACAGGTGGGGAAAGATGGGAGACATAGCTGGGTAGGGGTGGGAAGCCCTGCAGGGAATGCTGTACTGGAATCCAGTCATAACATGGCTTTAACAGAAGGACACGGGAGACAGGACAGGGGTCAGGTCCCCACTGTGCTGAATCTGTTTCCCCAAGTTTGGGCTTTAATAACCCAAAGCAAAAGCCCCTTAGAGCCTCCCACACATGTTCCTGTGGGATCCTTCTTTCCAGCCAGGGAACTGATCCCAGGTCCCTACGTTGCTACTGCAAGAGGAGGGGTAAGCAGAGTCGTGGGTCTCAGTCTAGACTGCAAGCACACAGTTTCCCTGGCATATGGGTACTAGGAAGCGAGATTAGGCAGCAAGAAGATGTCATCTGGGAAAAACTGCAAAGCTGCCAACTCTGATCAGATAATCATCTCATTATTTCTTCCATTTGGCCCCCAAATAAGGATTTCCTTCTACTCTTTCTCTGCCCCCATCTAACTTACAGCCTAGCCTCTTCTCTCTCCCCTTCTCTCACCCCCTCTCCCACCCAAAAATAAAATAAAGCAAAACCACAAGACTTGAGAGTGCTCAGTGTCTGGGAATCCCAGCTTCCGAAGGAGAAATCACAGCCAAAGAGGGGGAGACAGAGTGTCCAGAGGGAAGTTCCAGCAACACCCCATTGAAAGAGGCTCCCTCCTTCCAAATTTCTTTCCTTAGTCTGAAACTTATTTGCAGGCATCCAGCAACCTGAGAAGTTTTCAATTTGGAAAGTTTCAAGCAGTGCAGGGGCTCTGAAGTTCTATTTCCAGCCTGCCTTGGGCACACTGCTTATTGCCTCAGTTTTCCCATCAATATAATAGGACCGGAAAACATCAAAGTGTGTTGTGGCTAACCCAAATGGAGAAAATTAAATGGTTCTACTGTGCGCCTTGCTTTGTGTTAGGTTCAGTCACGAGGGAGCCAAATGGACGGTGAGACACTAATGATGAAATATCAAATCTAATCCTCAACCCCTTGCTTGACATCGACCTCCCCAGTAAGATGAAGGGAGACAGTTACTCCTAACCCCACTGTTCTCTTTGCCTTTCTGGGTGATTTTCCATGAAAGCCAAGTGGGTATAGTGGAAAATAAATATGCATAATGTTCCCAGGCAGGTCCTTCTGATCAAAATCATAGAGTTATACAAGGTTTCATTTTTAGGGGAATGAAACCTTTACAACATCCAGGGTGAGAAGCCAGGATCCTGGCTTGTGACAGTGCCCACTTTCTCTAGTAGCACTGGACCCATGATTGCTATTCCTAGGCTGGAAACATGATTGTTGAAACAAAGTGAAAGGGAATCCCAGGACCTAGTCCAGGTGGTACCTTTCTACCAAATTTTATGGCCACTTAGAGTAAAGGGAACAAGACAGGACCTGATGGCTGTGTACCTGACAGCTTGTTCCTTCACTGCCTGGACCAGCTCAAGTATGACTCACTGCTCAGGTCCTTGGATGCTTGTCTATTTTCAAATTTGCCTGGGTGTCTCACACTGGACTCTGAGAAATGGAGTGTGACACCATCCCTTCCCTCTTGACAAAGAACCAGAGATTTATCCCTTTAAAGAGAGGTAAGAGAAGTCTTCTAAGTACAAGCACAATGTATGGAACTATAAGAGATGAATACAACAGACAAAGGCCATTGTGGTGAGAAAGTCATTATCTTGTCTCTGTGGGTGTCTGGAATCCTGCTGAGCTGGGCCAGGAAAGCCCCCACTCCCACCCCCAGATAGCCCTTCCTGGCTTTCCTACTCCAACCCTTCAACTCCTTGTTCTCTGCCCATTTGGCTCATCAAATATGAAGCCAGCCTTCCCCCTAGGATCTGAGACAGCCCAAGAATGGGTTATTACCTGCGATGATGGCTGGGTTGTTCTGTCCTCCCTCCGGTTTCACCCAGGCTTCCACTGTGAACGCCTCCCGGGGAATCTCAGCCAGCACTTCTGGACGCAGCAGCAGCCGCTCCCGCCTCCCAGAGAAGTACAAGACAGGCAGTCCTCCTTTGGAGTTAAAGGTCCCCGCTTCCATGGAGGGGTCCCCTCCGCCATTTTGGATGCCGTCCTCCGGTGGGCTGTTTCTGACCCTGTGCTTAAGGGGACGCTTGGGCCGAGGTTGGAAATGTGAAGGAGAGTCTTTGATGTCTCCCCACACACCTTCTGCCTGCCTCTTCTCCACTTGGTGATGATGCCCAGACTTGCCCCAACCCTTCATTTGGGTCTCTGGTTGAGATTCCCTCAGGCTTGCAAAGGTGGTGGTGGTGGTGGTGGCAGCCATGGCTAAGCTTTTCCAAGTCCCAGCCTCACCTACAGAGTCCTTGGATCTTCGGTTGCCAACATAAATGTCATCACCTCCCAGCAGCTCAGGTTGCCCAATAGGACCATCTCCTACCCACGGGGCAGCTGGCGGCTCAGCCTCGCTCCTCGCTCCAGCTGCATTTTCTGTCAGGTCTTGGGAAACAAGGCTCACAGCTTTCCCCCCAACATCTGGCTTACTGCGTCCTACATGACGGATTCCCTGCTCGCCCACAGGGTAGGGCCTCAGGTAGTCCCCAGGCCTGCTAGGGTAGACCCCAAAGAGGTGATGCTGGGGAGCAGTCCTAGGTCTTCGAGCCTTAGCCCCCAGCCAACAGTGTTCTCCTTCCGGCAGCACCTGATTCAGGTGTCCCCTCTGAGCCAAGGGTTTCTGGCGTGTCCAGCCCAGCTCGGAGACGGCAGTGCCACATGCCCACCCCGCCAAGAGCACCAGGCTTATTCTCAGGATCTTCAAGCACATCATACCTCCCTGAACTCTTTTCACAGGACCAGAAGGCAACTTGTGGGTACCACACCAGAATGATGGGGAGAAGAGAAAGACACAGCGAGCAATGGATTTGCAATCACCAGGGGAACTGTTTTGCTCACAGACCAAACTTTTTTAAATAGCCCCAGAAGAGTGCCTCTTCTGGCCACCTGGTTTGGAAACTCTGCCAGCCCGGCGTGGCTTCTGTGCCTCGCCCGCTGAGTGTGCTTCGCCCCTGACCTCACTCTCCTTGCTCTATTTCAGTCCTTGCAGAATGAAGTGAATTTCTCTTGGTTCCTTTGAATTTCCTCCCAGAGAGCTCAGGTTTCTTTCTTTTCTTTCTCTCTCTCTCTCTTCTTCAATAACCCCTCCCCTCACTGATACTAGAAGACAGCCCCACAGGCTGGAGCCGGCTATCTCAAATACACTCTCTCACACACACACATACACACACACTCCCCTTCATACCTGAATTCATTCAGAACAACCTTATCCTCTAGTTTTCACTTCTTTCTCTCCTTCCCTAGGAGTTTCTCTTTTTGTAGTCCTTAACCCAGAATATGTTCACCTTAAAATGAATTTCAGGAAGAACTTTTATACAGAGATACACAAGTGGACGCTTCTTATTTTAAAATGTAAAAACAATCTAGGGGCACAGTAATCCACGCTGGTACTTAACCTTAACTCTCCAGGTGTCCTCAGCCAGGGCTCGTCCAGCTTCCAGTCTGCCTCTGCTGGTTAGAACGTTTCCCTCAGTTTGGGCCTGGGGTTGTTGATTGCTGGAGGCTTTTAAATCCCCTTCCACTTGTTGGTATGTTGCGAGTCTTCTCAAAGTTGTTTGGGGTGCCAGTCTGCTGTTCTAATAACCTTCTGGGTCTGAGAGCCCTTGGCTTCACCTTCTGGGAGTCTTGTGGAGTCCTGGGAAGAGTGGAGAAAGAGTAAGCAGAAGAGCATATACTTCAGGGAACCTGTTCTCTCTGGCCCCTCCTGCTCCCCTTCACTCTCCTTCACTCCCCTCTGTCTGCCTGCAACTATCTTCTTGGTTTTTGTTTTTGTTTTTGTTTTTGTTTTTCATTTAAAGACAATGATGATGTCAGAGCTAATAAGTTCGGGGCATCACTCCACCTACTTTCTGTCCCCTCCTTCCTCCTGAAGACCTCCCACCTCACCAAGGCACGGGGGACTCTTGGTTTCCCCAGTAAACATCTCGGGTTTTCTCTTTCAGCAGCCGCAGTCTACACAATCAATACCAAACAATCAATACTGTTTTGGAGTACTGTTGTCTGTGTGCGTCCTCTCTCTCTCTCTCTCTCACACACACACACACACACACACGTGCCGTGAACAGACCTACCTCCTACCTAATAAGCTCACAGTTACCTTTTAGGGACCACTTGTATCTCTCTTTCTTTTATTTTGTCACAACCTCCTGTATCTTTTTCTTATTTTCTTCTATCCTTTGGGATTTAAAAGTCCAATACTGCAGATTCACTTTACATTTGCGAGAAAGGAGAAATCAATTATCCTGCTGTGAGAAGCGTTAGGTGTAAATGCCCATGACTCCATACTACAGAGATCTTCTTTTTTCCTCTCAAGAGTTTCTCAATCTGAAGTTAACTAAGAGTCACCATATGCTGAGCAAGCAGATAAACAAATGAGATGCTCAAAATAAGTAATTTGCAGAAATGAGCAGTGAGACCCAGGCAACTGCATCTTCAATCGATTGGAAATGGAGAGGCTGGGGAAGTAAACGCGACGGCTTTGCCCGCTGGCAGGCGCTCTCTAGGCCCCACCCCCTACGTACCTGTGCGCGTCCACAAGTCCACACGCAGAGACGTGGACGCGCACCGAGCACCGGTTCTGAATTCTCAACCCAAGTGAGAATGGCCACAGGTGGTACAGAACAGAGAATGCATCGGGTCCTTCATTCGAGTAATAAGAAAAATCACTTACACTTTCCAAATCACTGCTTGTGTTGCCCACATCTAAAACACGCAGCCCGCATACTTTGGAGTAGGATCTCACTGCCTCTTCTGCCTTGGGTCTCATCGTCATCTTCTAAACTCCTCCACCCCGGCTAATAACTGACTCACTTGCTCAAAAAGTGCACCTCATCCTCGGCATGCCCTGTCTCTATACAGCGGCCACTGGAGCCTCCATGCAAGTCCCCAAAGAAGGTGTCATTTCAAGCACGTGGACATCACTAAGCAGACATCCCTCAACCCTGGGCTGTCCTGCTCCTGCTGTCATTTGCCAAGCTCCCTTCACTTTGTTGACTCAGATATCTCTCTCTCTGTCTCTCTCTCTCTTCCAGAAGCAGCTCAAGAGCAGAGATCAGGGGATTGAGGGGAAGATGCAGAAAAAGCCAGAAAAGCAGAGGAAAGAGAAAGAGAAAGGAGAGGAGGAGGAAGAAGAGGTGCTTTAGTTTAAGTGAAGGAAAGTACTCAGGTGAGAAAGGAGAAGCACACCTCCCCTCCCACATGCCACCCACGACCCTCAGAAAAAGGTTTCCTACCATTCATTTCAGGAAGGAGGGATAACTCAGCAAGGAAGGAGAATTCCGCCCGCTCTGCTCCCCCTTTTAGTGTGTTAGTGATCTTGCATCCCCTACAGGTCTCTCCTGGCTCTCAGCTGCTGGTAATCCATTCATAAGGTTTCAAGAGGCTACACAAAACTCAAGCTTCCAGTTTAGTTTCTCTCTCTCCCCTTCATTCCTTTGCTCACCACTCTCCTTCAGCTCTTGGCAGTCCAAAGTTTAAAAAAAAAAAAATGTTGAACCATTTCTGTGTTTTCCTCCTGTTGTAACTTTTGCTGTGACATCATAACCCTGCCCACCAACACCCCACCTCCCTCTCCTTTCCATCCCACCCCTCATCAGCCCCATACCCCCAACACCCCCCCCACACACACAGAGAAGCAGGGCTCCTGTCAGTTCCAATGTGTGAAAAACACAAAGCTACTAGAAGGTACCCCTCCCTCCCTCGTCCCCTCCCCTCCTCCCCCTCCCTGCCTTACCCACCGCTCAGCCTCCGCTCTCTCAAAGCTTTTAACAATGATCCCATCTGTTTGACATGTGCGGAAAGGTGGGCTGGATTCAAATAATCTGTCAAGTGAATCAGATCACAAACACAGCAACCCCCTCCTCAATTCTATCCACATACACACACACCTCCCAAACCCGAGCAAAAGTGTGAGAGAACTCAGGCTTGCACAGCACCCACCCTCAATGCCAGGGAGAAAGACACCAAACATGCCAAGGGGAACTCAGATTTATACATACATATGTATCAATGCTGTTGCTTATTTGTTTATGACAAACACCCACTGCCCCAGTCCCCTACCCCTCTTCCCCAAACCCTGCCACTCGGCAAGTGCACAGACTTGAAAGCTGGTCGAATCTGTTTTGAAATCTCCAAGGAGAGGGTTTTTCCCCCTTTTTTCACTCCAAAGCACTATCTGTGGCGATCAGACTGAGCAGGGTTGCCAGCAAATGCAGGAGGCCCCTTCTAGGGTACAGGCTTTCAGACCAGCGAAGCTAGAGGGAATGGATTTAAGGACACACAGCAGGAGCTGGCTGGATTCATTTTATTCTGACGGGGGTAGTTGGGGGAGGAATATTTCTGAAATGCCCAAGGAATGAAGGGAGAGGATATGGATTTCTTAAACGGTTTGTGCAAGAGGAGCGGTGTCTTGTTCTGCAGGTAAATCTATAAGGCAAGAAATTGGAGCTTACAGATAAACAAGGACAAGACGGAGAGGGAGAGGGAGGGAAAGGGAAAAGAGAGACGAGGCAGGAGAAGGGATGGGGACCCGGAGAAGGGGTGAAGGACAGAAAGGGGGCTGGGGGAGACAGAGGGAGGGGAGAGGGCGGTGGGGAAGAAGGGGGAAGGGAGGCGAGGGAAGGGAGGGGGAGGGATGGGAGGCAAAGAGTGAAAAGGAAGCAGAGGGCAGGAGGACCAGGGAAACAGAAGAGCCTGGGAGGAGGAAGGACTGGAGAGGAGAAGTAGGGGAGAGAAGAGGGAAGAATCAAGCAGAGAGGAAGGAAAGGGGAAAGAGGTGGCAGGGCACACGAAATATGGAGACCAGGAAGGCAGTTAGACCCATGGTGGTTAGGCAGGAAGCAGCCCCAGAGGCAGGTGAAGGGAGACACTATCACTTGGGGCAGAGCGTAGGTAGAAAACAAAGGACACACCGTAGAGGGACTGTCTCTTAGTGAGCGGACACATTTTATACAATCAGATTGCAAGGCTTCAACAGTGTCTCTTTAAGGAGAAACCCCTATTCCCTGGTCCTTCCCTCCCTGAGGCTGTCCCTCCAACCACCACCTCCACCTTCCTTCCTTCACCTAGTTGCTCCCAGCATATCTTCCCCTGAAGGAGCCACGAAATTCAGATCCCCCACGACACCCACCCTTTGTAGCGCCTTCCTTTGTTTCTACCCACAGAGGGTCCTGGGTCCTCTTATCTGAAGATCAGGCTGTGCAGTGACTTTCTGCATTTCATTTCCACCCCAGTAATACTGTGTTTCCTTTAAGCCCTGGGTGTCAGGGGTATGTTGCTTGTATTTACTTGTCCTCATTATTGTTAATAGTCTTTGAGCAAAGAGAGGAGGCAGCTCACGTTGACATCCACCTGCAGTGGACAGCATTAGCAGAGGGATAGGGACCCCTTAACATGGTCACTGGTCCTCTTTGACTTTCTGATCCTAAAATCTGATCCCTCGAGGGAAAAGCTTGGCTGGGAGGCAGCCAGGGAGCGTAGTAATAAAAGCCTCCCAGAACACAACCAAATGCAGTCTCTATATATAGGAGCCGGATCTGTTTTAGCTACTTGCAGTCTAAAATGACACCCGGAAACAAACATTTCAGCAATATGTTTATTGGAATCTTATGCAGCCAGTGCTGGAAAGAGGGCGCTTCTCCGAAGGATTTCACTCCAAGCCTCAGGGTTAGTTGGGGCTTCTGCTGCCCTCGCTCTGGTGCTCAGAGCTGGGGGTCAGCGGCTCTGTCACCCATGGGGTAACTTGAAATGCCTTCAGGGTAACCCTGCTACAGCCCCCTTTTTTACAGGGGAGGTAACAAGGGAGAAGTTACACAATTGATGGCGGGGCCGAGACACCATCCAGGTCTCACGAATCCCGGCCCAGTCTCTCTTTCCCTCCTCTGGCTGCACATAGCTCCGTGTCTCCGCCTGTTCTGCAGGTTGGCCAACACCTGTCCGTTGGAGGGGAAGGCAGCATTAAGGACTGGCCTCCCGGGTTCCCCATCCAGGCACAAAGGCCCAGGGAGTGTATGCTGGCCGTGTGTGTTCCGTAACTCAGAATCGCACAGCACTCAGAAGGAGCTGCAAAGCTGGATGTCACTCTCCCTGTGTATTTCGAGCCAAGAGAAACCCTGTCTTCTTGTGGAACTGTTTGCTGCTCCATATGTTAGATAATCATAGTTTTTCCACAACACAATTGCTATTATTATATAAATTATTAGCAATGTTGATGATTATATTTTAAAAACTGCCTCTCATCTAAATAGATCAAAGGACAGGTCAGGCTGCTCAACAGCTCGGGGAGTAGTATGCTGGAAGCAACATGCCAGAAGTCCATATCCCCTAGCGGCAGCTCCCATCCAGTGTTTCCTATACGATTTTGAGCTTTGGAACTAGCTTGTGGAGCCCTTTGGCTAAGAAGGAGTTTAACAGTGATGTTGGATCCTTCCCTGCTCATCAGATGACCAAAGGCTCTGCAGGGTTTCTGCTTCAGTTAGGATTGCCTCTGCACTTGGAATCTCTTCAAAGGGAAACCTCACAACAAAAATAATAAGGAGACTTGTACATTTGCTTTTCCTTTTACCGAATGCACATTTCCTAACCACAGTGACATGAATGCCATGCAAATGTTATATCCATTTCACAGATGGGGACACTGAGGCTGAAAGAAGTTCAGCAACTTACTCTCAGACCTGCAGACTGTAAGAACACGGGCAGGACAAATCTCAAATGTGTAATGTAAGTGAGAGAAGCCAGACTCAAAAGTCCATTTTTATGACACTTTGAAAAAAGCTATACGATAAAGATGCAGAATTAGATCAGGAGTTGCCAGGAGTCAGGAGTTGGGGGAGGAGGGAGAAGTTGAGTGATTTGGGGTTTATAAGACGATTCTCTGTTTTGGGGTTGCTGATAACAATGCATGGCTGTATGCATTTGTCAAAACTCAAGGAATCGTGTACTAAAAAAGGTGACTGTGTGTGAACACAGTAAATTGGCCCTATCCCTGCTGCCAATTGACCCAGGGTTTTTTAATTTTGAGGACGATGTTTTTCTCTATATATCCTGCAGGTGCCCAAAGACCAAATGAGAGTGTGACATTGCTTGGTCATGGTCAGGTGCTCCTCTGGGCCTGAACTCTCCACTGACCCTCTCGCCTCGACTCTAAGGAAGCCCTATAGAGCCAGGCTGGGTGGAGCACCACTCTGGCTTATGCTTCCAGCTCCAGCAATCCAGATGGCTCCATCTAATCAAATAACAAACCACCAAAGTAAGCACTGGGCAGCCCCTATGCTTCCCATTCAGCAGCTGCCTGACCTTGGCCAAGTTAATGAACTTCTCTGAACTATCTGCAAAATGAACAGATCAGAATAGAAGATCCCTAAATTCCCTTCCAGGTCACACTTGCTGTTCTCTTATCTTTCATCCCAATACTTTTCTAAGATTCTATCTTCTCAATTATAAAAAATAGCTCATGCTTGCCTCTTGTATCAGAGACTCAAGTGTCTATAGGCAGTGGACACCCATGATACTTATTTTGATCCCACATATTCTGATGTAATGCCCTTAAAATACTGATATGCAGAAATACGGGCAGGATGTGAGCATTTTAGAGTTCTTCTGTGCTAATAAGAAAGATGTTCTGTGCACAGGTAGTATTGTCATGTATTTAATAAATTAGAGAACATTTCTTAGGACATTAGAGAACATGGTATCTGTATGAAAATACTTAAATGGGCCAGGCACAGTGGCTCAAGCCTATAATCCTAGCACTTGGGAGGCTGAGGCGAGTGGATTATCTGAGCTCACAGGTTTGAGACCAGCCTGAGACAGAGTGAGGCCCCATCTGTAAACATAGCCGGGCATTGTGGCAGGCATCTGTAGTCCTAGCTATTTGGGAGGCTGAGCAAGAGAATCACTTGAACCCAAGAGTTGGAGGTTGCTGTGAGCTATGATGCCACAGCTCTCTACTGAGGGTGACAAAGTGAGACTCTGTCTCCAAAAAAAAAAAAAAAAAAAAACAATACTTAAATGGAAACAATTTTAAAATTTGGTACAGTGCTAGAATTTGAAAATTTGGTAATTTTCCCAAGATGGTAATAGTATTAATGATAATAATAAAAACTAACATTTATTACTTACAAATGAGAGGCACTGTTCTGGACACTTTACACATATTGACAGATTCAATTCTCAATTAGTTCTGTGAGGTGGATCCCCATTTCCAAATAAAGAATAATAGCAGCAGCTAACGTTTACTGAGCACTTGTTACATGGTATACATTATTGCATTTAACCCAACAGCTAGCCTGTGGGATAGCTCCACTATGATCCCCATTTTTAGATGAGAAAACCAGGGTACAGAGAGCTCAAGCCACTGAACTCTCCCACCTGGAAAGGAATTGCCTGTCTGCAGAGCCCTCACTCATAAAATGGCATTATGGACATAAATACACACCAATTGTGGTCTGACTTCTAACGTGACAAAACCAGACTTTTCTTGATGAATACAAGCTAGTGATTGTTCTAGAGTCATGGAAAGACCTTCTTAGCCCTGAGTGAGGGTCTGATGCTGTCAAGAAATGAGGCCCCAGTAAATACCAGTGGCCAAGGGCAATTCCCACTTCCACCAATGCTAAGGTACCTTCCACAAAGCTCCAAGAGCTCTTGTTCTCACTACCCATGACCCCCAAATCCAACATGTCTCACTAAAGTCTAAGGGACAACTAACCAACCAATTATACATGGAAAACCAGTCTTTTATTCACCCAAGAAGAATCATATAAGATACATAGATGTTAGGTTTCTAATTAACTAATGATGACTTTTAATACTAATAACAGCTATGAGTTGATTAATCATAATATTAATAAAATGCATATTTCATTTTTATCTCATTTAAAATATGACTGTCTCTAATGCACTGCTTTTTTTTTCTATAGTGTTATATTAGTCAGTTTTCAGTCGGTTATGTTAAGCTAACAAACAACCTGGAAGTTTCAGAGATATGCAAGAGAAAAATTTATCTCTTACACATATTATAAGTAGAGCAGAAGCAGCTCTGCTCCTCATATTTTATTTTTTAATTCTAGAATCAAGGATAAAGGAACAGTTCCAATCCAACATGCTATTGTGGAGAGAGAGCAGCCCTTCCCAACCCAGGGACATTTGGCAATTTGAAACTTTCTAGAACAGTAGTTCTCAACCTGTGGGTCGCAACCCCTTTGGGGGTCGAATGACCTATTCACAGGGGTCACCTAAATACAACTTGCATATCAGATATTTCCATTACGATTCATAACAGTAGCAAAATTACAATTATGAAGTAGCAACAAAAATAATTTTATGGTTGGGGATCACCACAACACGAGGAACTGTATTAAAGGATTGGCACATTAGGAAGGTTCAAAACCACTGTTCTAGAATATTCTAGAATGTCTTCAGGCATTTGGGGGTGAATACTGAGAGAGGAATACTGCTGGCATCTAGTGGGTAGAGGCCAGTGAGGCAGCTCCGTATTCTCCAATGCACTGAACGGACCCCACCTCCATCTCTAACAGTGAATACTCTCAAAAAAATGTCAGTGGTGTTGCGATCCAGAGTCACTATGTAGAGAGAAAAAGAATAGTGACAAACCATGCACCGGTTCCTGAAGCTTCTGGTTGGGTGCAGCAGAGATTAACACTGCCTATTTTCTGTTGGCCAAAGTAAGTCATGAGTACCAAGCCAGATGTTAATCAATGAGGCAGGGAAGAAAACTTCTCACACAAGCATAGTCTTCATGAAGTCATGTGGCAGTATGTATAGTTTTAAAATCTTCCTACAAGGATAGGCACAAATTATTAGGAACAATGATGCAATTGACCACAACTTATTTAACTTAATAGAAAGAATGAATGAAATTAGGCCCAAGAGTTTTGAGCCATCCTTGGATATATTGTAGCAGGTGGCAGTGGGATAAAATGTAAGAGTTGTTGAGACACAGACCCATGAAGACCTGGACATTTTCAGAGGAACTCTATGACCAGGCCGACATAAAATCTCCACATCCGCAAAAAGGAGGTACTAACACCTATCACTCAGCGTCCAAAGGAGTCATGAAACATTTTATATGAATTGAATTGCACAGTGCTTGGCATAGAGATATGCATGAGGAATGTGGTTATTAATTTTTATTGGACAACTTCACATGCAAGCCAAAGGTTCAGAGTACTTTGGCCCACTGTTTTGATTATTTTGACCTCATCATTTAGACCCAGTGAATGGTTCTGAAGCCACCACGTTTAGCCTTTTGGGAATAATTTGACCTCAAGTTACAAAAGCAAACACTAAAATTCAAAATTTGTTGATTCAGTAATAACAGAAAATGAAATCAGCATTATTCGAAAACTGATTATATTTCAAGAGGAAAAGTTATTAAACCATTTTACTTCTTTGATCAAGTCTTATTGGTGTTGTTAAATCATTTCCGTTACTTTCTATTTATATATAGTATATTTATCTTACTATAATCAATCTTTGCCCAGACTAATTCTTACATTTTATCTGATTAAAACAAAAATTTGATTCACAGATCAACTTTTGTCCATGAGAGACTTATCAATCACAGCTTCAACTGTTGTGAATTTCCCTTTTGCAGCAATTATTGCTACTGAGTTCAATTGTCCTAGAACAAGTTGTTCATATATAAATTTGACCATGTGAAATTTTGTTCTTTATCAGATTTATTTTTATTGACTATTTCCATTGGTAAGATTCATTATGAGCTGGGTAAAATTTTTTATTGTTTGCTCTTTTTTTTTTATCTAAACTACAAAAAAAAATGTGAGCAGTTCTCCCCAAATATTCCAAGATTACTCTCTCATCTAGGACTGATTGACCTATTGTACTCTCATTCTAAATTGTTTCAGATTACTCTGTGTATGATATCTCAGCTGTACATACCAAAGAAGAAAAAAGTAAACAACAGCATCAAAATGTCCCAGGGATAAGGTGGGTGTAGTGGATTTAAATCATAGACCCAAAAGAGGGAGCAAAAATTACCCTATGTTAGCAAGGGGCATTATAGGTTTCAGAACAGTGTCTCTCTAACTTCCCAGGAAGCAACCCTAGACTAAGAAGAGTAAATATCCTGTTTTATCACTAAAAACAAATCAGTAAAAATTGTTTTTTATTCCACAACCTACCCATACTTGTTTAAATTAAACCTTTTAGTAAAATTGGTATTCCAGGAACACATGTCTTATTAATCCAATGTTCCTGCCTCCCCTGTGCACAATGCCACCTTCCCTGGTTTGAAGAAGTGTGGCCCACAGAATCCAAAGAAATTACATTTCCGCGAGGGAGACCAGTGTGTGCATTAAGAACTGGGCATGTGGGCTGATCTCCAACTGAGGCTCAAAAATATGATGCCAGAAGGCAAGCGGGAAGATAATAATTGTGACTGAGAAACAATGGGAGAATCTCTAGCTTGCTGCCCACCTCTGCATCCCAGATAAAGAAGGCTATGATACAGTGGTTTACAGTGAGAAATATATGTAGTCATACCCCAGTTTCCATCGATAATTGGTTCCAGACCCCTCAGGATACCCAAATCCAAGGATACTCAGGTCCCTTATATAAAAAGGAGTAGTATTTGCACGTAACCTTTGCACATGCTCTGGTATACTCTACATCATCTATAGATTACTTATAATACTAAATGCTATGTAAATAACTGCTATACAGTATTATTTAGGAAATAACGACAAGGAAAAAAAACGCCTGCACATGTTCAGTAGAGAGGCAAATGTTTCTTTCAAATATTTTCAATCTGTGGTTTTTGACTCCATAGATGTGGAATTCATGCATACCGAGGGAGGGCCCACTGTATTTGGTCTTTGTCCCAAAACCTAACACAGAGCTCCTAAAGCCCGCAGAATTTCCTAAGTGATAGGAGAGATAAAAGGGAAAAGGCAACCTTTTGTTATTCATCACAAGCTCCATTCAATTAACACCCAAGTTGATGTTAACTTAAAGAGGTGACTTTTGGAAAGCCCCTAAGACTCGGGGACTGATCATCAAGGGAACCGACCACAGTTGGTCAGTTGATAATTTTACCAGTGCTTGGTAAAATTAATTGAAAAATCTAGCTAATTGGCTCTCTTGCTAAAATTCCAGGATTGTGGCCATCTTTGCACCCTGTGTATGATTAGAGGTTTGGATCTTTCAGCTCCATCTTTTCAACCTCCAAGGAGGTCAGAGAATCAGGAGGTCGACTTAATCATCAGTGGCCAATGATTTGATCAGTCGTGCCTACATAATATCCCAGAGGGATGGGGTTTGGAGAGCTTCCAGGCTATGGAAGACTCCGAGATGGCATGCCTGGCCAGGGCACGGAAGCTCTGGGCCCTGTCCCTGTACCTCGCCGTATGTATCTTTCGCATTTGGCTGTTACAGAGTTGTGTCCTTTATACTGAGCCAGAAATCTAAAAAGCAAACTGTTTTCCTGAATTTGGTGAACTGTTCTAGCAAATGAGTGAACTCAAATAAGGTTGGTGAATCTCTGACTGGTAACCAAGTCAGACAGAAGTTATAGGTAACCTGGGGTCCCATCATTCACCTTGTTGTCTTAAGGTGGGAGAGAACAGTATTGTGGGTCTGACCCCTTAACCTGTGGGATCTGTATTAATGAATTGTAGGACACCCGGTTGACTGATATCCACAGAGAATTGAAGAACTGTTTGGTGTAGGGAAAGAAAAAAACACAAAATTGGGGGCCATAAGTATTGAGTGTGAGTACGTGAGTATAAAGAAAAACAGTTGTTTTTCCTTACTCAAAAGCAGTTGAGAAATGACATGAATACCACTCAATATTTAGAACCTGAGTAAAACCTGGACTTGTAGATCAGAGCTGGTCTAACACAGCACAGGGGTTGATGTAACAACTAGTGAGTACAGAATACATCCTACATTTTTGTGCTGAGTGCTAGGTATCCATCATATCATCAGAGGCAGATAGTATTAACATGACTTTTATAGATGCAGGATTGTGAACTGGACTAGTTAAGAAAACTGGGAAGATCATCACAGGCTCTAGCAGGACTAAGGTAAATCAGCAGGGTTCCATTCTATGATGCCTCTAAGACTCTGGGGTCAAGTTTGAGATCTTCCTTGGGCTTTAGCTAT
Organism: Perodicticus potto; assembly: GCA_963574655.1. Taxonomy (NCBI): domain Eukaryota; kingdom Metazoa; phylum Chordata; class Mammalia; order Primates; family Lorisidae; genus Perodicticus; species Perodicticus potto. The sequence continues at coordinate 70,885 of CAUYRH010093289.1, forward strand.
GTCCACAGAGGTCCAGCATCTAGAGGTGAGGAAATTGAGGATACATTAGGGAAATATCCTCCATTGTAACAGTAACTCTCAGGCCTAAGCAGATTAAGAGATAGAGTATTTTTCTTGTTCACTAAGACTTAATACAAGGTGATGAATGATGATTCTGTGCCTCCAGCCCCTGCCATCTGGACTCTACCCTCCCTTACAACCATGAAGTCCTCTGCCGTTCACAGTAAGTAGAGAAAAAGAGGTAGCCCACTACTTAGCCACTTCAGCTTGGAGGTAACACGGATCATACTTCATTGGAAAGAAATAGTGTCCTCACCTCAAGCCAGAAGGCTAGAAATGCAATTCCTTGCTGACAACAGCTTCCTCACAGCTCTACACCATGGAAGGGACACACAAATCCCAGATGAACAACTAGCTTCTCCAGTCACAAAGAATGTGCTTAATCGTCCTACTCTCCAGGGATGTGGCATTGGAGATGGAGGATAAGTTTTGACCTGGGCAGTGAGGTTCTGAAAATCTTGGGGTAGCTCTCTAAGGAAGTCAAAATGGAAGGAAAAGCTGAACTAATGCTCCGTAAAAAGATTTGTAAACTATTAATAAATAAATCAGGAAAGGAGTCTGAGACTCCAGAAAGCGACAAAGAGAAGAGGCCAGGTGCAGAGATGGAGCTGGAATGTGGGGCTCAATACTCAATATCCAGGAAGCAGAGAAAAGACAACAAGGAGCTTGACAGGAAACCTGGGGGCAAGGAGTCTAGAGGGATTTTCTTAAACAGAGGCTACTGCTTGTATATGAAGCAATGGAGGGAGAGTCAGCTACGTCTGAGGGCAGGGACAGCGTGAACGGGACAGTGGTGCTCTCCCTAGAACACATGGGAAAGGCTAAGGAGTCAGAGAGATGGGCTCGCCTTCAAATCCCGTCGGCCTCTTCTTCTGAGTGTGTTTCAGGATAGTGCCACACCCAAGACTACGGAGACCCTAAAGAAGCCAACATGATATTTGGGATTCATTTTCCTTCTCTCTGAATTATGAAGTCAGACAATTAAGTTCTCAAACTTATCCTGGTAAAAGTGCTACCTACCTCATTACTGAATGTCACTACAGTCACCAGATGGCTGAGGAGGGTTCTACGAAGGTGACTGTAGCAGTATTCAGCAATGAGGTAGGTGGCACTCATTCTAGAATGAGTTTGTGAACTTAATTGTCAGACCTTGTAGAGTAACAGAGATGTCACAGGTGGCTGTGGAATTCCTCCCACACATTGAAATTGCAAGGAAAGGGGCTAAGATCACCTGTTGGGCATTTCCTTTTGAATGTGTGCTTCCTGTAAAGTTTAAATCTATTAAAGTTAATATAACTTTTTTTAACTTAAAAGGATTAAGGATTAAGTAGCAACTAAATTAAATCATGTTATTGATATTTAATTTATTTTTTAACTTTATTTTTAAAGTTTCACTTTGTTGCCCTTGGTAGAGTGCTGTGGCGTCACAGCTCACGGCAACGTCAAACTCTTGGGCTTAAGTGATTCTTTTGCTTCAGCCTCCCAAGTAGCTGGGACTACAGGCGCCCGTCACAATGCCCAACTATTTTTTAGAGATGGGGTCCTGCTCTTGTTCAGGCCAGTCTTAAACCTCTGAGCTCAGGCAATCCACCCACCTCGGCTTCCCAGAGTGTTGAGATTATAGGCGTGAGCCACCATGCCCAGTCTTGATATTTAATTTAAATATAAATATTTTTGCCAGGAATTCATGGCAATGACAAAGTTAAAATTGCCTTTTTAGAGGAATTAAATAAACTCCTATCAGGACCTTTTTTAGAGCCTAGGAGATTTTATTTTATTTATTTTATTTCATTTTGAAACTTTCAGCAAAATAATTTATTTATTTTTAGTTTATTTTGTTCATAGCATTTTTATTCCTATGGTGTTCTCAGGCAATTATCTGCATTCTTGGTTCTTGAGGTGCTTTTGACTGAAAATGACCAGACACCCCAAAGTAAGGCATGCATGAAACAAAATTTATTAAGGAAGAGAAAGATAGGTTCACAGAGCAAGACGTGTTTGCCCAAAACAAAAAATAGGCCTTTGTTGTTGTGACAAGAAAAGGCCTTGTTTATGGCCTGGAGTTATGTTTTACACTACCTGGATTAGGCTCATCTTGTGGTTCAGAGGTCACCTTGGAACCACAGGGCCTTACTGCACATGTGGACCTCCCATGAGCCTCAGTGACAGTCTGTCCTCAATAGACTGCAATGTAGATTTAAGCTAATGACATGATGATTAGCCTCAAGGCAATTCTGGGTTACCTTTTGGACTCTATTGTACCCATGCAACTTGGCCCACAGGCTGGAGAGCCCTCTGCGTCCCTTTGCAGTTGGCACAATAAATTCTGACTAGAAAATTGGTAGGGTCTTCCCCAGGAATGAGCAATGAGGATTAAGGTGAACAGCACCAAGATGGGGGCCTAGGGGGCCCGCCCTTGTCCTCTTTCCCTAGGACAGCTGGATTCTTAGCTATCTACTAACATTTCCCACTGTCTATTGTAGAAGCCTAAATCGTCAGGTAGGGGTGACAACTCATTGGCTGCTTCCTGCCGAGAGGAGTGAAGACTCCTATTAAGGCAGCCTCGTGCAGGTTCTCCAGGAGTCTCTCCAGGGGACTCCAGTGTCTGTCATCTATAGATTATTGTAGTTGCAGGTGTGAAGAGGAGGTAGGCACTAGGGCTAGTGGAGAATACAGGATCATTGTTAATTCCATGGTTCCTAAATGAGATAAAATAAATTTAGTCAGAAAATTCATGAGAATCAGCCCAAATATAAGAGTTCCTAGGATGCAAAGTAATGGGGTGACCAAGGGAGGTTTCACCTCATGCCGGAAGATTGGTGTCTCTTGGCTGACACTGATGCTGTCCTGAACCCGTCCTGACTGGTTAACATAGCAGCAGCACTGTTCCTGTAAGAACAGGCAGGTGCCCCTTCCGTTGCAGTTAGAAGACCCTACCTATTTAGGAAGGCAACTCTGCCAGAGAATGAATCTAATTGTTTCTGTAAGAGGGCATGTACAAGACTAGTTTTCACTGAGCCTTGTGCTGTCTGTGACCAAAGACAGCTGCCGGCCCAGGATGTGGCTCCTGGAGCTATTCTGGCAGCAACTTCTGTTCTAGTAAAGGCAAAAGGGGGAATTAAGAGAAGCATCTATGTGTATGGCAGTCCAGCTGCACAACAAGAATGTCAGGGGGGCCAAATCCTGGGCAATTTGGATGTCTGAATACACTAAACCCAGGGAGCAGCGACCTCTCCTTTGAGGGGCTAGCACCCAGTATGCTTGGGTACCATGTACCCAGTTTATGCCCTGCTCTGGAGGAAGTTGGGCTGCCAAAATGATTTTGGCTATCAGGACAGGAGCTGATTTGTCAGTGCCATGCCATTCAGCACCCTGGGTTGCTGAAATGGCTTCTAGAAATAGATCAATGGATTAAGCGGTAAGCAAATGAAGAATGGACTTTTTCTATGATTGGAGAGTCCTACCCCTAGCAGAAGTGTAATGCTGCCTCAGTTGTGCACCAAAGGGTGGGACAGGATGTTTTAATCTCCTATTGTGGATGTCCCTAGGGGATTTTAAATACTTTGAAAACCAATTCCTGTTTCTAGGCTATGTCATTTTAAAAAAATGTTTTTTGTAATTGCTGAAACGTGGCCCATGTGATCATTTCAAAATGGATATGCCCCCCAGATGTCTTCAGGGAAAGGAACAGGCCAACAGACAGGACAATTCCCTTCCTAGACTCCAACATGCCAGCCCCACCTTTCTACGGATTATATAGCTGAGGCTGGAACAGAAACCAAATTGAGGCAGCTTAGCCCCTACACCTGTCAGATGTCCTCTACCCATTCAACAGAGACTCTGTCCAGTAGGTGCCAGGAAAAGTTCAAGTTTCTGTGCCAGAGTAAACTCCGGCTAATGGAGTATAGTTAAGAGGGCAGGCTCTGTAGGCTGACAAACCCAGGTTTCACTCCATGGCCTGTGTGGTCGGGGCCAAGCTCCAGTGCCACCAAGGCGGGTAAAGGAGGGCCTACACCGCGGGCAAGAGGCCCTCATAAGAGACATCACCCAGCAGTACATCTGGCTGAGAAGCACTTAACAAACACAAGTACTGCTAAAGAAGGACGCTCCTTCAAATTTTCAGTCCTATGATTTTTTATTTTAAACTTCCAGCCCTTCTCAGGGATCTATTTTGATGTCACTGCTCACTGTACTCGAAAGATAATTTATCCTTTCCTGTTTCCCGGTTGTTCCTATGTTTGCCTAAATCTTTTGTTCTCCATTTTCTCCATCTCAGAAATTCTATTTTTATCTCTATTTTTATATCTATTTTTTGTATATTCTATTTTTATATAGACATTTTATATGGAAAATTTAAACTAGGTCTAACCTATCTTGCAGAAATTGAAAAAAGTGAATGCTCTATCTATAATGTTAAAAAATAAAATAATTTACAATGAAATAAAGTAAATTTCCATATGTAAATATGTCTGACACAACTACATTAGAAGACAGATGAAGTAATTATAGGCTTGAACTGGTGTACTATGAAAAAAAATGGACATAAGAAAAATAAGAAAATGTTCAAAAAATATTACAGGTATTTTTCTTTACATTGGTGTTTTGAATTAAGGGCTAATGAAGTGTGTCAGTGTGTTTTTACAGAGTCAGCACGACTACAATGGCTCCAAATGAAGCTGATCCAGGTGTGGGGTGTGAGTGACTCAGGCTGGGGGCCTTGATGGGGTGGCTCTCCAGATTGGCGAACAACTTTTGGTAAAACATATGAACAAATGAAAAGGTAATTTACCTTCAGTAACATGGTAGCTGCATTCTTTAGAAAGTATATTTAATCACTATATGAAGACATTGCTATTCTACATTTAATAAGTTTCACCAGTACCCTTCTAAGATGCACCGTAGGTGTGATCCTACCAATTGCCCTCCCTCCACCCAACCTCCCCACTCCCCTCCCCTCCCTTGCCCTTTTGCCTGTATTCTTGTGCTATAATTGGGTTTTAGTACACAATTATGATTTAATACAATTATAAAAAAAATTTTTAAAGATTTAAAAAAAGAAAGTATATTTAAAGAATATTAAAAAATAAATTTTTATTAAAACATCTCCATCTAAAATAGAATTAGCTCCTAGACCTAGATCATTCTAAATGGGTTTTTCACCTACACAGATATTTGGCAATATATTCAGGAGGATGCAGGAAAACTCATTTCCCGGGACTGTCCGTGCACTGTAGGGATATCTAGCATCATGGCGCCCGCTCGCTGAATGCCAGTAGTAACCTCCAGTCATGGTGATACCAGAGCCACCCTCACTCTTTTCTGAAATGTGCCTATAAGACTATATTTCCCTCATTGAGAACCACACATCTAAACCAAAACTAAGGTGTTTTGTAGACCATTCTGGGTGTATCCTTATATATGCATTTGCTCTTGACACACTGCCAAGATTCAAAAAATCACATGGACTTTTACCTGCAGTTTCACGGATTTTAGTAAAAAAGCTAAAGTGCATATGACTTAATAGTGATTTGAACTTTGTGTGCCTTATATACACACATCAAAATATATAGAACACATCCTAACAAATGATTGCCTTCCTGAATATCATCCTGGGAGCTCAGCCCTGCTCAAGTAGCACTTCACTCAGCTCCCCTGAGCTATCTCTACTTAAAAATAAGTAAATAGATGCTCAGCCCCCATAGCACAGTGGTTACAGTGCCAGCCACATACACCAAGGCTTGCGGGTTTGAACCTGGCCTGGGCCAGCTAAATAACAATGACAACTGCAACAAAAAAACAGGCAGGCATTGTGGTGGGTGCCTGTAGTCCTGGCTACTTGGGAGACTGAGGCCAGAGAATCTCTTAAGCCCAAGAGGTTGTCGTTGCTGTGAGCTGTGAAGCCATTGCACTCTACTGAGGGCAACGTAGTGAGACTCTGTCTCAAAAAATAAAATAAAATAAAATAAATAAAAATAACACAGGTTTGAGTAGTTTTTTAGCTAAATCAGAAAGAATTCAGAAGACATAGTAGAGGTGCCAGTAGTTGCTGGAGGCAGGTATTTTCCATATATGCTACAGTTAAGAGCCCATTTGAGTTCTCACTTAGCCTAAATTGAAAAGGTCAGCTTACCTGGCCATGTGGCTGGGACTTAACAATATTTCAGCCTTGTCTTGCTCTCTGAACTAAATCTTCAGTGAAAAAGAAGTTAAGTCATTATAGCCTTACCTAATCTTCCAGGAAGTGTAAGTTGAGGACCTTCTAGGTACCATGCATCAAGCTAGATTCCAAGGCCACACTGAGAGTGACATACAAGCACGGTCAAGTTTGCCCCACAGACACATGAGGGAGAAAGACACAGATGTGAATAAATTGTAAAACATCAGTAGCAGTGCTAGCTCAGAGTGTCAAATAAAGTGCTGCCAGACACCAAGGAGAAATGAAACAACACCTCGTGCAATTGTCAAGGGGACTTCACATAGGTAGTGACTTTCAAATAGGGTTTTAAATGAAGACTAGTAGTTTTCAAGTGAAGGAAATTTCTAGAGATATAGCATGTATAGTAGCCTCAGTAGCACTTTATTCAAGCCTCTAAGACAGTATTTATTGTGATGTCTTCCAGTTTACCCACAGTTATGTCTCTCTCCCCATCTACAATCTATTGCCAGTCCACAAGGCCATTTAGGCTGATGCCTGTGTCTTCCTATCTGCATTTCCCCACAGGTCTAAAGAGACAAGGCTCAATATGGAACAAGAAGAAATTTTGATCAGTAGGGAGAAGAAATTCCTAGAGAGAAGCAAATGGTCCCTCCCTTTCCCCATCTTCCTATCGAGGAGCCTGGAGCCCTTCCCAGCAGATTGAGATCAGAAAGAGTATACACCAGTTGGAAGAGTACCCACAGCTTTCCAAGAGACAATGGAAAAAAAAAATACTATTTGAATAACAAAAGACTATCTGTTCCTCATTTCTCCTTCCAGCATCAGGTTTGGCCAAGACCAGACCGAAAAGGAATTCATGGCCACAAACAAAATGTTCTGTGATTTTCTACCCAGCACAAATTCTCCAAAGAACAGAGCAGGATCTAAGGAGGGTCCCAGCAGGATAAGGGACAAGAGATCAGGTGTCCAAAAAAGTCTCCGCTGGCTAAGAGGGAAAAGTACTAATTATTGCCCTAGCAGCATCTACTTCCCAGTGCACAAATATGCCATCTGTGTGCTCAAAGCATGTTGTGGCTCTTTGAGAAAACTCCAGCTAGAGTCACAACCAATGCTCCGGACACTCTCTTTCTTCTCAAGGTCTTTCCTCCACCCAAACTATGAGCTACTTTAGGGCATGGGCCTTTTCTTACTCAGCTCTGTGTCCCTGAAGCATAACAGACAGGCTGGACAGCAAAATGGGAGCCACAGCAAATGTCTATAGTACTGAACAGAAGTAGAGGCCAGGTGTGATGGGTCTGCTCTACTGAGGGTGACATCTGTGCTTCCCGCTGGATCAACACCATGACCTAAGCCTGCATCTCACTCTGCTTACTTCCCACCTTCCCCTGGCAAACTCCTCTCTGGCTGTTCCCCATACAATTTATTTAGCCCTATCTTATATCCTGCACTTCCTACTAACCCCAGTAGCCCAATGAGGAAATTAGAGCAACTCTTGGGTCCTTTTACCTCTGCCATCAGATTGCTTCTTGTCTGTCTGATCAAACTAGCACCCAGGTATTTGAAATGAAAGTGTTTGGTGAGGGGTTTATCCAGAAGGGAAATTGAAAGTTGTTACTTAGCACCTATTAAATTTGAATCCCAATTTCATTGATTACAATGTGAGCCTTGGGACCAGCCAAAGTATAAGTATGTAAGTGACAGGAAAAGGCCTCAGAGATGACTGAAACCTCGTCAAGAATCTGAGGGATAATCTGCAAAGGTTATGTCAACAGCCATAATTTTAACCAAAAATTTTTAAACCTTGTGAGGTCCAGCACAAACAGAGTGTAAGACTTTCAGAAGCAGAATCTCAGCTGGCCTCTCTCTGAGTCTGCCTTTCAAAGACCCATGAATGAATAGCTGGCAGCAGAGTTTATAGGAGGATTGAATTTGTGGAGGATTGTCTAGTGATGAGCAAAAAAGGCTGTTTTAAAAAGATATTGCCTATGTGCAAATTCTCCCGAGGAAATTTGGGCCGCCATGAGTAGAGGTGGTGGGAGGCACAAGGAAAAGTGAGGTAAGCCAAAATGGGGTGGAAAAAGGTTGTTCGTTTTACGTTTCCCCTCATCTCTAATAACAATCATGGGAACTTGTTCAGAGCAAAATCTAACTTGGGTCCACTTCAGGAAGAAATCTGGGTTAGAATGTGACAGATTAAGGCACCAGCTTTGGCATGGCTCAGACAGGGTTCCGGAGCCTGGTGTTGCCATTTATTATCAATAGGACCTTGGATGAATGTCTTTGCCTCCCTAAGTCATCATTTCTACTTCTGCAAAATGGAGAAATATAGCATTGACCTCACAGGTTGTTTTGAGGATTAAATAAAATGAGGAATTTAAAGTGCTTGTGTTACTCCCAACAACTAACACAGACTTAAGACAAGTGAGAAGAGGTGGTCCTAGGGCTCAACCTGGCTCCCTGGGAAGTGAGTAGGAAAGAAGGAAGGAGAAGTTTGGAAGAGGCAATCCTGCCACTCCAGAGTATGCACGAACAAAATGGAATGTTAAGAGGGAAAAGGGGAGAAGCAGATCAAAACAAGACCTGTAATATTGTACTTCAAGACACCATGTTGAGATGATGTATAGCAAAGTTGAGTCAAGAATCTTTCTCAAAGCTTCAGAATATTAAAGAAAAAAAATGCAGACAGACAGACAGCAGGCCTGGCTGAATAATTGGATTTTAGACATGGAACTCAAGCAGGAAGAAAGAATCCATGGAACAGGAGGTTAAATTATGCAAGGGTGAGAGGAGGTTAAAAAGTCAACAGAGATTCAATTAGCCAAGAGGTGAAAAGGCAGGAAGATTGAGGTCACATTATGGGTTTAGGCCGCAGGGCCAGAGGTCACAGCATTAACAATCAAAGATGCTTCTTCCTAGGACAAGGCTTCTTATTCTGCATTTGTATCAGCCAGACTGTCAGGTGCATAGTGGTGGACAGAGTGACAAAGGCCTTGATTAAGTCACCTCAGGAAGTACTTTCACAGAGAAATTAAAGGGTTGTTTCTTCCACCTTTAGAAAAGGGCACAGCAAATAGACAACTTTCGGAATGAGAGAAGATATTTGCTTGCTATAAATTGGACAAAGGGCTATTGCCCAGATTATACAAAGAACTCAAGCAAACCAACAAGAAAAGAGCAAACACCCCAATCAATCAATGGGCAAGTAACATGAAGACAGACAAATGGCCAACCAACACATGAAAAAATGTCATCATTTCTAATCATCAGAGAAATTCAAATCAAAACTACTTTGAGATATTTACCTAACACCAGTGAGAACAGCCCATATCACAAGGTCCCAAAGCTACAAATGCTGGTATGGTACAGAGAGAGGGTACACTTATGCACAGTTGGTGGAATTGCAAACTAGTACAGCCTTTTTGGAAACAAGCTTGGAGAAGTTTCAAAGAACTAAAAGTAGACCTTCCATTTGGTCCCATAATCCCTTTACTAAGTATCTGCCCAGAAGAAAAAATATCATTTTACCTTAAGGACATTTGCACTTGAATGTTTATGATAGCTCAATTCACAATCACAAAGATGTGGAAACAACCCAAGAACCCATGAACCCATAAGTGGATTAATAAACTGTGGTATACATAATCCATGGAATACTATTAAGACACAATAATGATGGAGACTATGAAGACTTTTCATCTTTTGTATTTACCTGGATAGGTTTAGAAAACATTTTCCTAAGATCTCAAGAATGGAAAAGCAGCACCCAATAAACTCATACTAATCTGAAAATAGTAGGTCAACAACTACAGGCCCACATGAGAGAAAAGCACAATTAAATTCAAGAAGGAGAAAGGGAGAGGGGGTTCAGTAAATTCCCACCTATCAGCTACAATATAGGGCTACAAGGCACCCATCCTGGGTGGACTCACCTACAACTTAGACTTTGGACTTTCCTTTAAAAATGCAAATAAAGTAAACTAATTGTATGTACCCTCATATTAACCTTGAAAAAATAGAAAAATAAAAATTAAAAATAATAATTTCAAAATAAATAAATAAAATTAAAAATGGCAGTGCTTAATTTTTTCCAAATTAATTTTATTCATTGATTTATCTGTGTTAGGGAAAGGCTGCATGCGTCACACATATAAACCCCACATACACATACACACACACTCACACACACACACACCATATCTCCTCTGTCTTGAAACAGCCATCTTTGTCTCCTTTTCCTTTTCATCAAAGAGCAGAAATATTTGGCTCCTTAAGCACTGAACAGAGAAGGAAAGTAAGCATGAGACCACCTTGGTGAATGGGCAAGGTGTAATGTATATTCCAGTTCTGTATGCCAATATCTGATGCACCAGGAAGATGTGCTGCAAGTTTTTTTAAAGTCAGAGGACAAAATTTATTGAACACTTCCTCTTTTCAGAGAACCCACTTAAAATATAGGCAAGGTGAAATAACATTAGAGTAACTTTCAAGTCCCAAGGAATAATTAGAAAGCAGCAGATACAGCATCCTGTTGCGGTGCATGATGGCATAGCACAGACGATGGCATTTGGACCTCTCCACTTTCTGTCTCTGAGCCCCTTGGAGAGCAGGAGGCTATGGGGAACAGACAGTGGGAACCCATGGAATCAGCCCTGGGGACCTGAAGTAAATCTGTACCAAGTGTGCTCAGAACAAAGGAACAATCTGAGCACAAAATTATTTCCATAACATGCTTATCCCTGATTATTAACCAGGTCTGGAAGAATCTGTAAAGGTCCCTTTAGAAAACAAATCCCCTAGGAAAATACCTATTTTACCCCAGTGGGGCCATGAACAGAAGCTAAATGCATGGGCTCTGGAATTATATAACTAGGGTTCACACCTCATTCCACCAAACACTAAATCTATGTTCCCACAAAGGCTCAGTGCTCATCCACACAATCAGAATGATAACTGTACCTCTTTCATAAGATTGTGGGCAGATTAAATGAGATAATGTATGCAAAGAGCTTGCACATTAGACTGGACATATCTAGTACTATATCAGATAATCCAATACAGTGTAGATTGGACATTATCCAATATATTGCTTAATGTTCCTGATTCTTTACCCTTTCCTATATTTGTCTTTGTGGCACCTCTAGTCTTGGGCAGAGGGATGTTAGCAATTGTGACCCAGCTAAGGCTTGGAAGGTATGTGCAGGATTGGGCATGCTTTTTCTCTGCTGTGGTCTTGAGGTTATGCTTAGAGTAACCTGCTAGAGCAGCAGTTCTCAACCTGTGGGTCGAGACCCCTTTGTAACAATGAAAATACATCCTGCATATCAGATATTTACATTATGATTCATAACAGCAGCAAAATTACAGTTATGAAGTAGCAACGAAAATAATCTTATGGCTGGGGGTCACCACAACATGAGGAATTGTATTAAAGGGTGGTGGCATTAGGAGGCATTAGGAAGGTTGAAAACACTGATCTAGAGAATAAGAACCATGCAACAGAGAGAAATGTTTCCCGTCAGCCTGGCCGAGGCCATTCTAGATCAGCCAATACTAGCCAACACCTGCACAGGTAAGCACTCTAACCTAGATCAGCAGAGCTGAGCCGCCTGGCCAACCTGCAGCCAACCTCAGAGGCATGAACTGGTCTAGCAAAGACCAGGACTTTCAGCCAAGTCACACTACCTAACCCCCACCAACTCATGAGCTAACTCAATCTATATTCTCGTGCGTCAGATTTGTTTTGAGATTGTTACATAGCAGGATTGTAGAAACAGATAACGGAATACGCTCGTTGTTCAATATTAATATTGTTATTGTCGTGACTATTACAATCCTTGCTTTTGAGAGGAGTACAAAAAGGCTCCCCCAGGCCCTACCTAGATGTTGTAGGCAAAATATCTTTCTCACAAGATGTTATTCTTCCCAGAGGAGGAGAAGAAAACATTAGACAAAATAAGCAGGTGACTGCTTTTTCCCAACTTTTTGCCTTGTTTTCCTGACAGGTTGTTGCTAATGATGCTATTATTTTTCTTGTGAGTGGAGATACCCATGACAGGGTAACTTCACAGGATGTTATCTTGAATTGTTGATTAGCTTAATTAGTGAGGAGCCCTTCTTCCTTCAGCTTGGATTCTAGCTGCATTTGTTTTCACAGGAACTTTGCAGCATGAGGTCCTGAGAAGGCGCCTGTCAGGAGACTGTCAAAATCAAAAGGCATCAGATAGAACACATCCTTGGGGCTTCCTACCCTCCCTTCCAAATAATGACAGGCAAAGTAATGTGCCAGGAACTATGCTAAGCACTTTATGTGCATTATTCCATTTATTCCTCACGAAAAACTGAAAGGTAGGAACTGCTCTTGTCCCCAATATACCTATGAGAAACCTGAGTCCCAGAGAATAAACTTTCCCAAGGCCACAGGGTTCGTAAGTGGTATAGCTGGGATTAAAACCCAGCTCAGCCTGATCCCATTCTCATAGCTGCCATCAATGCTGTTTCTCTGGCCCTACACTCTACCCTCCCTCTCAGGCCTGTGCTGTTCTGCTCTCTCAGGCTCCTAGGAAAAACCCAAACACTAGCCCCTGCCTCTTTCACATGCCCTTAGGACACCATGTTCCTTTTCCAAGTTATTTGCATATTATGTCTCTGATATCAGTAGTTTAACTGATATTACCTGAATGAGTAATAGATAAAGCTAAAGTAGAAAAAATTTAATTTAGCTCTTGGAAAAATGAAATCTGTAGGTTAAAAAAAATACAGAATATGAGTTCCTTTTCTTTTATTGCTTCACAACCTCAATACAGGCCTCATAGTCCAATATAGTTACCTGAGCTCCAGCTATCACATCCACATGCCAGCCAACAGTGAGAAAGAAAGGGAAAGAAGGCATGCCTCTTTCTTTTGAGTTTTTTTCTCATATCTGGTTCTTTTACCCATTGCTGCAAAATCTAGTGTGTGTTTTATATTTATGACAAGTCCCTGTTCAGACTAGCTGCATTCCAAGAGTTGTGTAGCACAGATCCAGAGCCTTCCCATTCAAAGAGTGGTCCAGGGCCCAGCACCATCAGCATCACCCAGGATTGTTAGAATTAGCACATCTTGGGCAGTTCCATCGAATCAGAATCTGCTTTTTAACAAGCTCTTCAAGTGACAGGCACATTGAAGTTTGAGAAATGCTGCTGTAGGCGAAGGCAGAAGTCCTATAGAAAGAAAGCTTAAGTGCCTAATGTTTACAAAACTATAAGCATGGCTATAGCAGTGGTACTCCTTTGGCTGCCTGGTCTAAGAAAAAATAATTTGAATAGCACCACAGTTGAATAACAAAGAGCTCCAAGGGAGTGGTCTGAAGAAATACTTATTTAAGTGTCTCTTCAGCAGCTGAAGGCTTTTCAATGATCAGGTACTGTGGACTCATCCTGAACAAAATGGCTTAAGGGGATGGTGACCTCAGCCAAGCACTTTGCCAAGGCAGAAACTACACACAGAGTCACAGGGAATATTTCAAGCAGAACCACCACCTGTCCCAAAATAACACCCTCAGCAGTCTTCCAAGGTACCTGAAATTCTTATCATTTGATTCACACCTTTGGATGGAGGTGTTATTTCCAGAAAGCCCCTGGCAACATGCAATGCTCATCCCTGGAAAGGGGTGCACAATATTGGTTTGCCCGTGCCATTTTGAGAATTTGTTTGCAGGACCCCTGCAGGAAGGGAAGAGTGGAAAGCCACAGCTTTGACAGAAAAGGACAAAGTTTGAGGTATGAGGTAAGCAAAGAGTGGTCGCAAGATCACAAAGCTATTTGATGGAAGTCTGTGTATATCTCACCCTCAGTCTCTTTCTTCCCGACAATTTCAGGGGAAAGGAGACTCTCCCATACCTTTTCTTTGCTTTCTGTTTTTGTTTTTGTTTTTTTATTGTTGGGGATTCATTGAAGGTACAAGAAATCAGGTTACACTGATTGCATTTGTTAGGTAAAGTCCCTCTTACAATCCTTTCTTTTTATGCAAAAGATGAATATATTTTTGTTAATTTACAAAAGACAGATTATTGTATTATTATTGTATTATTGAAGAGGGGCAGCAGGTGGGAATCAAAGGGAAACCTCACAACCCTCAGAGAGCCCCTCTGTAAACCACCCACGTGAGTGCCATGGACAAGTCTGCATTAACGCCTGCAGTGCAGAGGACACTGGGCATGCAGGGAGGCTTCTAGTCTAGTGGGGGTGCCTCCAGGGTATTCATTATACATATATGGAATTGACTATCACGCTGATGCTGGGCGTCAGAGACAGAGACAGAAGCAGAGGTAGAGGTGGATGTGGGCAGCCCAGAGCAGGTGCCAGGAAAGGCCACAAAGAAGTCATGACGTGGGTGTGTGTGCGTCCAGCATGCCTGGCGGTGGCCAGAATCACACTTCCACTGTGTCTGAAGTCAGAACATGGTGCTGCTTTGACCCACAGCCACGTAGGCACAGGAAGCTGGATTGCCTTTTGGGCACTTGCCCCGCTGAACGGCGAGTCCCCAGGAAGGGTCTGAACGTAAGACTTCCCCTAGCACACATTTGTTACCTGCGGCCAGGAGGAGAATCAAACAAACACTGTTTGAGCAGGTGCCCTTTTCCAGGTGAAATTGCGTGTGTTATTTTTAATATCTCTTGTCCATCTGCTTTGGTTGTTTCCTCTGGCCCGGATGGGACAGCTCCGTCGAATTACCTGGACGCAGATTTGACCATGCAGTCACCTTCGCAGAGCAGCAGGGACGTGCCTGGCTTCCCTAATACACAAACCCTAGGAAGTATAAATAGAAATGTTGCTTTTTATTTGTAGACTTAATGCTTATGGGGAAGCTGGCTCAGAGGCATAAAAGCTTACCTCTTCCAATTCACTGAACTTTGGGCCCATAATTCTTACAGTTCAGAAAATTAAATAGAGGTCAGCAATTTATGCCTAAGGTACCGGAGGTGGAGAGAGGGAGCAGGGCTATTAAATCCGGCAAATGTGCTTATGTGTTTTCAATTTTCCCTTGTTGTTTCTGCCGGGGTCTTCCACAACCAAATTGCTGCTGGTTTATGGACTGAAAAACCTCGGAGTGAGAGACAGCTTGTCCTCAGCACCGCTGCCAAGATGTCAGGGCAGTTCTGGAGCCCCAGGCAGCCCTCACGCAGAAGGTCTCTAGGAAGCTCGGTCCCCACGATACAGAAGTGCTGCCATTCACATCCGCCGTCAGTACCCAGATGTTCAGTATGAGTTCCATAGCATTCTAAAGAATACTCACTGCATTTTCTATTTTAAAATTTAAATTAAAATATATGTAAATAAAACACATGTGATTCTTTTAAACTAATCTGTATACTGCCCACACTTCAGTTGTGAAGAAAAATCCTGGGGATGAATGGAAAGAGAAATACCGGCATCTGGGTTCTCTAATCCAAGTCAAGTAGCAGTTGCTTGTCAAATAGAGACTTTAATGCATCTTTGAAAGGAGCTTCCACAAATGCTAGACAGGAAGGCCCCTCAGTTACTCTCCTTTATGAAGGCAGAACAGTGAGTGACCAGTGCTTGGTGAAATTAATTGAAGAGCCAGACACTGTGAAGGAACTTGAAACAGGTGATCACCACACAGAGAAACGTCATTCAGTGCTATGGACCCATTCTCAGTAAATATTAATTGGCTCTCTTGCTAAAAATTCCAGGATTGTGGACATCTTTATACCCTGCGTATGAACCTTTTAAACATCCTAGCGCCCAGACAGAGCCATTCCTCAGATCCTGACCTTGTTCAGGAAGTCATGTGTCTGGCAGCCTTGGCCTTTGATACAATACACTGAAAACCAATGATGGTGAACCTTAAACTTCCCACAGGAGCAAGCTGGACTCACTCACATAAACATGAATGCAGAGCTACTGGAAGCAGGCAGAATCCAAGTTGGATCTGGCCTGCCTGCCTGCTGCTAGGAGCCATGTTGGTATGAACACTCTTGTTTACATCAAAAGAGCTCCATATTTGCTTGGCAAATAATTCAATCCAAATTAGAACATCCAGTTCCAGTTTGGCCTGGTAGCCTCACGCAGACAGAGCTGAAAACTTGGTTGCCTTTTATGAACTACAGAAGTGGCCTAAGATATTGGACTTAATGAAACTTTCATGTGGTGATACAATTAATTTTCCCAGTCAGAACCAAGAAGTAGGGAAAGAAAGAAAAGAAAAGAAATGCACAAATTTTTTAAGCTCTATAAAATTTTGAATTCCAGCTGGTTGACTTTCTACACCAATTCCACCCCAATCTCTAAGAGAACCCCATAAAATATATAAACCAACATAGAATTATGCAATTTTTTTCTAACTCATGCAATAAACAGATTTAAAAGATGAAGATTTAGCGTTTTTTAATGACTTTCTCAAGATCACAAAGCTATGTGATGGAAGTCTGTGTATATCTCACTCTCAGTCTCTTTCTTCCACACAATTGCAGGGGGAAAGGAGACTCTTCTATGGCTTTTCTTTGTTCTTTTTTGGGGGGGAAAGATGAACATAATTTTCTTAATTCACAGAAGATGGATTATTGTATTGCTGATTTAAGGAGACTTTAAAATGTACAACAGTTACTAAGTGCTTCTAAGCATACTACATACAGACTAAGTGCTAATGCTATTTCCCAGCCAAGTTCAAGTAAACTAGGCTGTCTAGAGTGTGGGATACTGACTTCCATAGTTCCTTTTTTTTCTTTTAATGAATTAATGACTTTATTTAAATCAAGCTGGCTCTTACTTGTTTCTGGTCTTGTCCCCATTAAGTATATTGTGTGGGTTACAGTGGTCTTCTGTGTTTTCTTAAAATGTAGATAGATTTTCAGTGTTGCAGATTTCCTTTACTTTTCTTACTTGAAATTGTGATTTGTGGGCCTGGCCATCCCAAATCACAGACATATCATGTCTCCCAGGTCTGTGGTCAGCAGCAGGGACCCTAAGCCTACTGATCTATGTTCTAAGAGCAGGTAGCCTGCCAACCTCTGCTTAGAGCTGAATTATGAGCCTTCTTCTCTCTTGTGGCCCATACCACATGCCTACTTGCAAAAATGAAAGAAAGATGTTTCCAGAATGTGTGTGAAGTAATGTTGTTGAGGTTTCTTGCTGGTCCTTGTGCATCAAGCTTTGGAATCTCTCCAGACCATTGGTATTACTTCTCCTGGCATTAAAGAAGGGATTAGAGAAGAAAAACTCCAAAGAAATATGGCACAGATGGGAAAAATCTGGAAAAAAATACTTGGCCTCAAAAGAGAGTAAGTAGCAACATGGATGCAAACACACAGATAAAAAAGGCAAGTGGCCATCTTGGAGAGTTTTTTTTGTTTGTTTGTTTTTTCTTAATCTGGTGATGGATCTCCATGCTGGCAAACATTCCACGGTATTGAAAACAGAGCTAGCCACAAAATCATTTTTCCTCCAGGTGTTTTGTTTGGGTTGGAGAACACAGCAACAGGGCACATTTGGAAAAGATGTATGTGGTGAGGAAGGTAACACTGAGCTCTCGCGGAGCTCCTGCAACTCCCCCCAACTCTCATCCTCTCCCCTTGTCCCAGGATAGAAGAAAATACCCCACAATTATGTGTAACTGACATCAGTTACACAGAAAGAGATCAGCTCCAAAGCCTTTTCCACCATCCTTCGGTTAACGGCAGGCTGGAAGGAGAGCCTCCCAAGAGGCTTTTAAACCACAGGGAAATGTGCTCCAACACTAGGATGAAGTCAGAGATCAGTTCCTGGCTCCTTCTGTGATTTTCAGGGACACTCGGAATTAAACAGGCTGCTGGCTGCACCTCTCACCTCTATTTCTATCATCATTTTTTTCCTACCTGATTTTCAAATATATTCCCCCAAATTAACTTTTGTCCCAATTCTCTGAATGACAGGGATCCTCTGAAGACTTACTCCCCCTCCTTAATTCTCTCTGCACTTCATAGAGTGCCTGCTCTGTGCAGATTGCAGTGCTAGATTATCCTGGAGGTTACAGATAAAATGCTTGGTCTGTTTTCTGCCCACAAGGAACTTGGAATCTGGTGAGCAGAATGGGTTACCCTGGCAATAACTAAATGCAAGGCCTATGTACCTGCAGGTAATCAGAAGGAAGTACCTAGGAAGGCCTCCCGAGGATTTGAAAGATGGCAGCATCTTGATAAGGGAGGCTGGGGGAAAGGGCATTCTAGGGCACAGCAGCCAACACAGGGAGGTTGGAAATCATGAATTAGCTCCATGTGGCTGAAGTGCAGGGTGTATGGAAGAGGTTATGGCTTGTAAACCTGAAAAGATAGGTTAGGCCTAAAACCAGGAAGGTCTTGAATTTCAGACTAAGAAATCTGGACTAGAGGGAAGGGGAACTGGTGCTGAAGGAAAATCAAATCAATCAGATTAAACAAAGAAAGAAAGAGTTGTGAATGAAGCATTCCCAAAAGCCCACCAGAATGGACAAATTACTTTTCTTTTTATTCAGGCCCGTGTGCTTCCTAAGGGAAAGAAAACCAACATTTGGACCAGCTAGACCTGTGTTCAAATGGATGTTCTAGCACTGGTTAGCTGTGGGTCTTTGAGCAAGTCACTTTGGCAACTGATAGGAATTTGCTCTCCTCTTTAAGTATGACAAATCTCACATTGCCTTCTTCATTTGAGTCCAGTTAAATCTAGCTCCAGATCTTCACCAGAAAGCAAGAAATGTATTCTCTGTAATGTTCAGGAACAGGGAAAGTCACAGTGGAACTGCCCTCCTTGGGAAAGTTTAAGAATCTCAGAAAGCGCCACAGTCTCAAGAATATTGGGAGGCGACTTTGGTGTTCAGTTCGCCTCAGGCAGCCAGAATTTTCGAGGTCTGAGCCTTTCTGCTCCATTGGAAGGCAGAAGCCTCCCTCTGCCACGCCAGGCTTGAAAGGATGACCTTTCATTATGAATCCTCAGATAATGACAACAAAGAATAACCCAGTGTCCTAGAGTGGATTCCAGGATGTGAGATTTGGGATTTCAAAACCAGGAAAATGAGATAAAGATGACAAGTTGAGATGAGCTAGCCACCACACCTGGTGCTCAATGTCAAAACCAATGATGTTTGAGTCCACCCAGAGCTCTTTAGAGAGCCGGGCAGGGCTGCCAGCCTTCAATAGACTTGCTACTACCCTCCCTCTCTCTAAGCCAGTTCTACCTCTTTAAATCAAAGCACCAACCTGGGTCGGGGTTTCTTCTGGCAACTATATATATATATATATATATATATTTTTTTTTTTTTTTCTAAAACAAAATGCCATCAGACAACTCCAGAGACCGGGGAGTCTAGAAATCTAAACGTGCAGGTTTATCTATTCTACCTACAGCTGAGAGGAAGAGTATGGAGTGGGGGGGGGCAAAAACAAAAGAACAAATTAACCTTCTATTTTTCTGAGAAATTAACCAATCATTCAGCCCCCGAAAGGAGAACTATACTCTGTGTCAGGCACTGTGCTAGGTGCTTGGCATGCAGTGAGGAAAAAATTGACAGTAGCTCTTTCCTCATGCAACTTGCTTATCCTGAAGCAAGAAAGAAATAGGAAGAAGCCTTTCAAAAAATGATCCAGCTGCAAGTTGAATCTAGATGAGCCTCCATTTCCTTATCTCCAAAATGAGGATAGTAATACGCACTTCATGGAGTTGTCATAGGGTCAAATGTGGTAATACAGGCCAAGCCTACCACATGGAACCTGCTCAACATAGCCATGGTGGTATCCTTTGGCTTTCTGCATCTGCCATTCGAAGTTACAAACTATTTCTCTTTTACACTTACTTCAACATCTGCTAAACTCCCACTGCATTTGTGAAGAGTCTTCAGATTTTTAAAAAAGTTGTATTAAGCACCATTGCTAGATTATTTTGCATATGGTTATCTTATGTTATTCCCATTTTAGAGGGAAAGAATTTCTGGCAGGATAAGCATTAGTCTAGGTCACACAATTAGGTAGAAGGTGGGACTTGAACCCATTTCTTCCAACCCCATGCCCTGTGCTTTCCCCTTGCCCACATCACTCTCCTAGTAACTGTCTTCGTCCACAGGTTGGAGGTTCCCAGATCCATGGTTGGCATTACAGCTGCAAAGATTGTAGAACCAAGGCAGGGCAGCTTTATTGCTCAGGGGAGGCTCACTGCTGTAGCCAGTCATCCCAAACCTTACTGTCCTGATTCAGTTAAGGATTTTGTCTCCACAAGATTGTCTAATGCAGATCGACATGATCATTCAGAGACCCAGCTGCTTCCACAGTAGTCCTCCTTCCGCGTAGCTCTCCCATGGAAGGCTTTATCATATGCCACATTCAGCCTCCAGATGGGGAAAGAGAACAAGCCCAAAGGATTGCATGGGTCTTCTTTGTTTTTGTAGTCAAGGTCTCACTCTGTTACACAGGCTAGGGTGCATCAGCAGCATCATAGCTCATAGCAACTTTCTACTCCTGGGCTCACTCCATCTTCCTGCCTCAGCCTCCCAAGTGGCTGGGACTACAGGCGCCCTTACTACACTACAGCTAATTTATTATTATTATTATTATTATTATTATTATTATTATTATTATTAGGTATAGACACAGTCTCACTGTGTTGTTCAGGCTGGTCTTAAAGTCCTGGCCTCTATTGATCCTCCCACTTTAGCCCCCGAAAGTGCCAGGATTACAGGTGTGAGCCATGATACCCAGCTTACACAGAAGCTTCCTTGTTTTTATTGTTGAGGATTCATGGGGGGATACAGAGTACCAGGTTACACTGATTGAATTTGTTAGGTAAAGTCCCTCTTATAATTGGGTCCCACCTCTAAGAAGAAGTCTTGTCGCAGAAGTTTCTTAATGAGCTAATCTTGGAAGTGAACTGCATCAGTTATGCACATATTCTATTGGCTAGAACTCAGTCACATGGTCATGCCCAATTGCAAGGGATGCTAGGAAAGGCAGTGAAGCTGCGTGCCCATGAGCAATGGCAACAGGGTTTAGTGAATATGTAGCAGTTCTTGCCAGATCAGGCATTAGCCCTAGCATTTAAATGGAAACAATCACCTGGAGATTATCAACTCTCGGCATACTCTATTTACAAAATGGAGGACTCCAGAGAGTCCTTTGCAAAGGAGAGACTTTGTAAACCAAAGAGGCAGCAAATATGGCCTTATAGGTTCCCTCACCAGCCTAACATTACTGGGTAGGTTTTATAACCTCCATGAGTGTGGAACTACACCTAAAATTATGAATACTAGTAGCCCACCTCTGCCCATGGGAATAGCAAGGAAGATTACTTGAAACTAAAATTGACTCAAAATTCCAAAATAGTTATCTACATCCCTTCAGAGGAAGAGATTGAACATACAATAACTACCTTGCTAGTGGAAGACAGAGAAGAATTGGGTGAATTCCTGCAATAAGAACTTTAACTTTTGGTAGGGCCAGCATTTCACTCCCCAAAGCTATCTGGGTATACCTTCCATGGGCCTGTGCCACATGACTGATTTCTAGAACATTGCCTGTAAGTAGGAAATTTTAGTCCTATTTTAAAGATTAAAGCAGCAGTTCTCAAACTTGACCGTGTATCAGAATCAACTGAAGAAATTTTTTAAATTACAGAGGAGGTGGGGGCTCAAAATCTGAATTGTTTTGTGTTCCCCAGGTGATTCCAAAGTCGTCAAATGGGCACTGTTCCCATTCACCTCATTAGAAATCACTAGTGTTAGAGAAATCATGGGCAGCTTTTTGATGTTCCCATTTCTCTACTTTGTAATTTGTTATACAAAGCAGAACACTTCTCTAATGTATTATATCTTCCTGAGTGTTGATCTACACAAGCAAGTGCACCACAGTGTGAGGACACTTTAATCTTGACAGACAAAGGTGTAGGCCTGGTCAGAAATCAGAAGAGTCTTACTCAATTGAATGACTGATTCTCCCATTCATTCAGCCAATCGGTTAACAAAGTGTTACCAATCCATTCGCCAGGTACTGCACTAGGCTCTAAGAATATAAAAATGAGTAAGAGATAGTTCCTACAAAGATAGTTCCTGTCTATCAAGAAAGAAAATCTACAGCCACATCTTGCTTCCTGAAAGCACCCATGACAATGCTCTTGATATTTTAAACCTGTAGAATTTCATTGGGAGCAAGAAAGGACCACACTTTCTCTCTCTTAATCATACTTCATTTACCTAGAGGTAACTTGTTCACTCCGTTGTGAACAGTCTCATTATATATTCATTAAAACAAGACAGTATCATATCAAAGACTCCCTCCCCTAGGAAGTCTTCGCTAATCAATAGAGCAAAACTAATAATAGTTTCCTATAATATGGGTTTTATTTATTTGAGGTCACTACCCTATCTTGTACATTTATTTCAACATCACTCGCCCGTTCTTATAGTGTTGACATGTTATCATGCTGTTTTCTTTGAAATACTATATCACTAGTGATATAGTGCTCTTTCTTGTGACCTGGTGGCGGTCCATGAAAGCCAGCAAGACAGCCTGAGCTTGACACTCTTGACCACTGCCATGGCACCACCTTGCAGATGCCCTCCACCAGGGAGCGTGCTGTCCCACCACCCCAAGCTTATCCAGTCATATTTCATATCTGACATTTGTTTTAAGTTTATAGACTACAGTCTTGACCTATAATAACTCAGAAAAATGTCTCCAAATGACAGTGCTGGAAAGAAATACACAGAGTACCATGCTGGACAAAGGGTAAGTTTTAGAACAGCTTGAGAATTATTCAAGGAAATGGCCATGGATGAGAAAGCAGGGGATAGAAGTCAGAAGGCAGAGGCTGCTGGGAGTCCTCTGATATAGCAGGGGCCTAAAACATGCCTGTTGCCCGACAGGATGTCAGACAACCACCTGAATGGGGCTGAAGGAACACTGAAGTTCCAATGTACAAAAGCAGGGAGGTAATTCCACTGGGACAGTGCCATAAATAACCTTCATAGCTCTGAGTCAATTACAGCTCCCACTTCCAAGAGGGCATTGACCTTGCCAAAGTGGGTCGGTGCGATTGTTTTATTTCTGCTACTGAATCATAAGCTCTTTTAACAAGGGATTGTATGTCTCATTCATACCTGACTTCCTCCAGTGTCCACTACAGAGACAGGCCAAAAAAGTAAAAAATGAGTAGATGAATAAATGAATTTCTAAGTGAAACAGCACACTCACCATCTTTGGTATGTCACTTAGAAAATAAAAAAAAAAATTCAAAAGTTCTGAGCACAGATCATTTCTGTCAGAAATTTCCTGAGTGTCAAGTCAATACAAAGAAAACAAATAATGCTGACCCAGTAAGGAATCAGGCTTCAGCTGTAGAGAGGGGCTCAAGCTTGTCACAACTTACTTTTAAGGACCAGAAATAATCTGACTGTCTCTGGATTCCCAGATGGGCTCGATTTTCAATGTGACAAATAAGAAAAATGAAAGGAAATTTAGCCTCTACTCCAGGGAATAATTCTGTCCAAACTACACAGCAGGATTTCTCTGGAAGTTCAAAGGAAAAAGTGTAGGGGAGAATGGGAAGAAACCAGCATGGATTAAGGTATAGCAGCAGCTACACCTCAAATGTGTTTAGACTTTACAAAAGGGTGCTAGGCCTTATGGGCCTACTCAACAGTCCCCCAAGAACAAAATCATTTGGATATGGTTTGCCCAAGGTGTCCAGGAAAACTGGGCTGGAAATTCAGTCCAGCCTACCTGGAGATGAGCAAGCATGCACAGGGGCAGGCACGCCAGGGAGTCATCCGTATCCCATGTGTGGGGGAAACCTTGCTTAATGGATTCAGCACAGTAAAAGTCAGCCAAGAAGTCACTGTGTTTGATCCTAAGAGACTGCCCACTGACACCCAGTTTATTAAAACCCATGCAGATATTCTGCCTAACTGTCCCCAAGTATAGGAGAGAAGGCTGGTATGGGACAAGAGAGGCTCCATGTCAGGAGACTCAGAAACTCTTTCCTCTTCACCTAGGCAAGGTAAAAGACTTAGAAGAAAGCGGCACCCCAAAGGGCACCTAATAGGGCATAGTCTCCACCTGTTTTTTTGATCGTTTTTATCTCGTGGCACCCTTGAACTTATAGTTAAACTTCTGCAGCACACTCATTTATGTTGATCAAAACAAAAAGTAGAAAAAGAATATACGTACTGTGCTTTGAACTTTTTTTGAAAATCATTTAGCTGATGATCTTTAAAAATTTTCGCAGCACACCTTAGATCCTCTCACAGCACACACCGGCTGAAAATCACCGCTCTAAGAAAGAAGGAAGTTTGGCAATAAGTCAGGGGAGGCTTAGGTTTCTTGTTTGATTTTCCTTTCACCCAGCACTCAGAGAGAAGGAAAGACCAACTTTGAGTACCTTTGTAGGAAAATGCCGTGTAGAATAGGGCAAAAGGTGGGAGACTGAGATATTATTACTGTAAGCACTGGCATCATGTTCACCCCTTATGGAAAATACTGCCTTTGCTGAATAAAACACCCAGATAAGCCACTTCGGATGGAGGCTGAGACATTGAGCATAAAAAGCAGATAGCTGTTCTATATGAGGACATTTTGTTTGGTTTGTTTTCTGCTACTGAAAGTTGGAAGGGATGGAGAGGAATCAGGACATAAAATGAGACTCAGGCATTAAGGGTCTGAGGAGTTACCACTTAGGAAAATTCCCCAGGGGCCAGGCAACCAAGGACATCTAAACAATGAGGATGACCTCAGGTTGAA
Organism: Perodicticus potto; assembly: GCA_963574655.1. Lineage (NCBI taxonomy): Eukaryota > Metazoa > Chordata > Mammalia > Primates > Lorisidae > Perodicticus > Perodicticus potto. The sequence goes on from CAUYRH010093289.1 coordinate 95,832, forward strand.
TTTGAAGTTCATATGGCTGTAACTTCAAATCTTCTTACAGAGAAATGCAGATCAAAACCACTCTAAGATATCACCTATCCCCAGCAAGATTAGCCCACAGAACAAAAATCACAAAACACCAGATGCTGGCATGGATGTGGAGAAAAGGGAACATTTCTACACCACTTGTGGGATTGTAAACTAATACAACCTTTTTGGAAAGAAGTATAGAAAATTCTCAAAGATCTAAAAGTAGACCTTACATTTATTTAATCCTGCAATCTCATCACTAGGTATCTACCCAGAAGAACAAAATCGTTTGAGCACAAAGACATTTGCACCAGAATGTTTATTGCAGCTCAATTCATAATTGTCAAGTCGTCGAGGCAACCTAAGTGCCCATCAACCCATGAATGGACCAACAAACTGTGGTATATGTCTATCATTGAATACTATTCAGCCATTAAAAAGATGGAGACTTTACATCTTTTACATGTACCTAGATGGAGTTGAAATACATTCCTCTTAGTAAAGTATCACAAGAACGAAAAAAGAAATATCCAGTGTACTCCATACTAATATGAAATCAATATATAAATAATTACATGCTCATAAGAACAACAACACACAAATATAGTCTAGTATGGCAGTAGAGGGGCAGGGGAGGCGGAGGACGATTGGCAGAAGGGGGGAGGGCAGGAGCTGGGATCTCCCTAACGTGCACAACACGAGGTGCATGACACGCCCCTTGGGTGAGGGGCTCTCTTACTACTGAAACTTTACCCTGGCAATGAGAACAATGTAACCTCAAAATTTGTACCTTCATATTAATTTGAAAAAAGTATTGTGAACCTTTAAAATTCCTTACTAAAGTCTTCTAATCACAAAGATTGCTTTTACGAGTAGGGATTGTGGAAATTAAGGGGAGGTTTAAATTTTATGTTCAAGTTCAAATTACATAAAACAGAGCGTAAAAGGGACAGTGAGACTTTCCCTAAATGGGGGAAGCAAGAGTTTGGATCTAGGGTAAGTGAGGAGAAAATAATTCCCCTCAAAATTCATAGTCATCCTGGGAAATCTTTCACAGGGTGTAGAATTAGAAGTTCTCAAAGAGAAGAGCATGCCCAGCTAGTACCAGGATTATAATCATAGCAACAACACCTGCATAGGCTGGGATTCTCTAGTTCACCCCTTCTCGTTGTTGTGGAATCTCTAGATCGCATGTTCACACACATCGAATACTCCCCAAATCTTTCCAGAAGTTCCTCAGAGCAGAATAAGGACTATCCGCCTTGACTTGGTGGCCATGACTTTCCTCCTCCCCTGCTTCCCTATGAGAGTGCCTTCCCTCGGCCGCCAGCCCACCTCATACCACAGGTGTAGTCCGTGTCTGTCCTCTCCTCCCCCGACAAAAGTTGCACTCCAGGTAAATTATTCCTTCTGAAGTGTGGATACTCCATATGTTTTGGTTATCTATTATAGTGTTACATAGCACCTCAACACAGTGATTTAAAAGAGCCTTTCTCCCGCTTCAGGTGGGAAGGGCCTTGTTCACAGCGGCTGGCTGCCCTGGGAGCTCAGGCGGCTGGCAGAGGGCTTCAGTTTCCCTCTAGCAGCTCTCACCATGTGGGTTCTTGGGCTTCCTCACGCCATGAGAGCTGCATTCCAAGAAGGAGCCTTCCAAGAAAGGTAAAGGAGAAGCTGTAGATCTCTTAAGACCTGACCTCAAAAGTTACACAGCACTACCTCTGCCACATTACATTGGGGAAATGCAAGGGAATGGGAAAGGTATTCCCTTTGTTCATGGGAAGAATTGGCAAAATAAGAAAAGGAAAAGTTGTAATCATCTTTAATACAACATACCACTACACTACCTATTCCCTCCCCTCTCCTCCCCTCTCCTCTCCTTCCTCCCCTCTCTGTTCCCCTCCCCTTCCCTTTTCTCTTCTCTCTTCTTGTCTTCTCTCTCTCCCCCCCACAATGTTGTGCTTTCTTACACTGAACTCCAAAAAAATCACTGTACTTTCAAGTTCTTTCAGAGAGAGAGTCTTATGAGAACCACTTGGGCTATTCTTTTTTTTTTGAGACAGAGTCTCACTATGTCACCCTTGGTAGAGTACCATGGCGTCATAGCTCACAGCAACCTCTAACTCTTGGGCTTAAGCAATTCTCTTGCCTCAGCCTCCCAAGTAGTTGGGACTACAGGCACCTGCCACAATGTCCGCCTGCTTTTTGCTGCAGTTATCATTGTTGTTTACTTGGCCCAGACCAGGTTTGAACCTTCCAGCGTTGGTGTATGTGGCTGGCATCGTAATCCTTGTGCTACAGGTGCTGAGCCAGGGGCTACTTTTTTTTTTTAAGAGATAGGGTCTCACTATATTGCCCAGGCTGGCCTTGAACTCCTGTACTCAAATGATTCTCCTACCTCAGCCACCCAAGTAGCTGGGACTACAGGCACACACACACCACCATGCCTGGCTCATTTATTCTTATTCCTATTTGGTCTATTTGTATTGGCAGCTCCCTAAGCTTTAGGAAAAAAATCCAGGAGAGTCTGGTTGCAGGACCAGTCCACGGAATCGATCTTCCTCCACAAGCACTCTCCACCTCCCCAAACTTCATTGCTTCCCAGTTACCCACACTTTCTCTGCAACCAGCCCATTTATCACAAGGTTTATGTGCCTTTTGAAGCTTTTATTTTGTTGGCTTATACAAAAAAGCATGAGTCCATCTTAATCAGAAAGATATGCATGTGACATCTTCGATAAATGACTAAATATGAAATATTTCTGCAATTTTTTATCTAGCACTGGCACAGAGACATCAAGGTTGTCCAAGTGTCCACGATAACCATAGATCATTGACAGTTCTGCAAGTCTAACTTCTAGCTCAATAATCCTGCTCTCTGAAAGTGTGTCTTCATTGTCTGAACCTGGACTGCTTCAGAAAGACTTTCCGTGAGTCAAGCTTCTAAACTCAATTTGAATTCTGAGGTAGTTCCAGAATTTTCTGGTAGTTGTAAGTTAAGAGGGTGAAAATCCATCCCTCCCCTCCCCGACAAGAACAAATCTCCAGCAAGTGCAGTTCCTGTCCAGCCCTGTGTGTAGATTGAAGACTAGCAGGGGGCAAAAAAATAAAGAGAGAGAGAGGAAAGGATTTAGATGAGGAGGAAGAGGAATGTGACATTTCTGGCGTTCACCTTGTTCCTGGTCTAGAGAAAGCCAAAACTGCTAATGCTGCAGTTGCTTCCTATCCCCTCTCCAGGCAACCAAGATCCTCAGCTGGCCAATTGCGAAGACCTTGCCCCAAGGATAGTCACTGATTAAACAAATTTATCCAGAAATAAGATACAGCCATCCCCAGTCCAAGCTTCCCAGTGCAAACTGCTCTGCTCCTCCCTCACCTGACAGAAGAAATGCAGTCAAGGAGAAAAGTCCTTGGTAATAACCAAAAGGACAGTGATAGTTTCTTCCTATCATAGCTCCCAGCCAACTACTGACTTTCAGCTTCACTGTCTGAAAGATGGAATATTAAAAAAGGAAACGATGCTATCAGCAAGTGTGGGGAGTCCATGATAAATCACCATATGTTGGTTTATGCTGATTAATTGCAATTAATTATCCAGACAGGTGATGGGCATTCATGTTGTTATCACTTTCTAGGGATTACTGGCAGCTAAATACCCCAGATATGAGCAACTCAGAACAACGAACAGGTAGCATTCTGTTTTATGAATTTTCCCCTCTTCATTTCATAGAGAAGCAATTTCTAATTTAGATGATCCTGAGCCTTCAGCTGGATATAGGAACAGAAAAATAGACCTTCCTCTAATGAGAACATGGTAGAGATATATTCTCTCAGAGCAGGAAAAGCACACAGTATTTGGTACTATGCTCCTCTGCTGCTGCTCTTAGGCCTGAAGGTCATGTCCTCTCCCCTCCCTGGCCCCCTTCTTCCCCCCAACCCTACTCTTCACCTGTCCACCTTGTTCTCAGACTCCATCTTCTCCAGGAGGCTTTCCTGACCCCACAGGGAAGGCCAAGTGCAGCTGTTCTGGACTCATTTGTTCCCTGTGCACCTCCCCACTACTATTCTTGCCTCTTGGTGTTGAAGTTACCTGTTCACATGACTCATGACAAGACTCAACTGATACAAAACAGGACTGTGTCTTGGATTCTTTTTTTTTTTTTTTTTTTTTTTGGTAGATACAGCGTCTCACTTTATCACCCTCAGTAGAATGCCGTGGCGTCACACAGCTCACAGCAACCTCCAACTCCTGGGCTTAGGCGATTCTCTTGCCTTAGCCTCCCAAGTAGCTAGGACTACAGGCGCCTGCCACAACGCCCAGCTATTTTTTTGTTTTGCAGTTCAGCCAAGGCTGGGTTTGAACCCGCCACCTTTGGTATATGGGGCCGGCGCCCTACTCGCTGAGCCACAGGCACTGCCCTGTGTCTTGGATTCTAATGAAAGCTATTGCATCCACATTAAGTTGAACTAAATGGATACTTAACATACTGCTGTGAGACTTTTACCATCTTCTTTCTTCATTCTCAAGGTTACCAACTTAAGTTATGTCAGTATGTCTCATAGTCCTGATGCTAAACTAAGTGCATCTCAGAGATATTTTACACCTGCTTGGTCTCTGGTTTCTCAAACAATGTGCATGGACGTTTGCATCACTGTGATACGTAGTATGACAGCAGTACTTTCCTGCTGATTTTCAGGTACTCTTTGGGTTGTTTGTCTAGCTTATCCTTTGCTAAGTCATCCACATTCTCTCCTGAATTCCTGTTGAGCCAAAGGCAGATGTTTGTAAGCTGTATATCTATTCTGGGGATGTAGTATCACAGGCTGGTGGGGCCAACCAGGAGTAGTTTCCACCAGCTCCATATCACACTCCATGAACATAGGCATATGCCAAACGCAGATGTTTTCTGAGGTCATCCTTGAAAAACTCACATAAAGCTTTTCAAAAATAAGGACCCTTGATTTGATTTCAAATACATAGAATCATTTTTTAATTGCATGTAAAAGGATTATTTTCTGTGTATCTTTCTTTCAGAATCACCAGTGTCAAACTTCAAGGCCTGAGTGTTTTCAGGTGTCTTCTGGGGAGTTTTTTTATTTATCTGCCAAGCTGTCCACTACCAGGCAACTCCACAAAGGTGATTTCCAATTGATGGTTATAGACCTTATCAATGCTTCACATTTGGGTTGGATTATTTTGGGCCAGTAAATGGATATTCTCATGATTGTTTAAAGAGAGCATAGCATGTGGTTACTCCCAATTCCCTTGAATGCACTCTGATTTAAAGTGAAGAAGGTAGTAGAAGTCTTAGAAAATCCTCCAGATTGGGAGTCCAGAGACTTGTGGGAGGCCTCAAATACAAATAAGTATGTAGGAAGGTAGATAGGTAAGTAGATAAACAGGATTTTCCCACCAGTCCTCCCTCTGGGCCTCAGTTTATAGTTCTCTAAAATGAGTTCTATACACGAGCCCGCATGTTCCTGGGAGTGTGATATGGAGCTGGTGGGAACTAGTCCTGAGTTGGTCCCACCAGCCTGTGAGACTACATCCCCAGAATGGACATACAGCTTACAAACATCTAGTATTAGTTGGTTGCTAATTTCTATTTAAGCCATTTGAGTCTAGTAACCCACAACTGGCTCTTCTCACTCCCTTTCCCGTTCTCCCTAACATCTTCTTCCATGGATCTTCTCAAGGTGACTCTAGGTCTATTGAAAGCTGTTTTCTTCCATGTCATTTCTTTATTGCCCTGGAATTCTGAGCTCTTCTACATTTATGTCTCCTTCTGCCATGGTGGCTGGTAACCCTTCAACCTTTAAATGTTTTCTTCATGTTAACAACTACCAAAGAAAGGCACCTGACTTCCTTGTTTCCTGTGGTGAATGACTCTGCAATGACCTGAAAAGTCAGTGTAACTTCCTTAAATGCTTCACTCGCTGACCTCCAGAGCAGCTGAGCCTCTGATTCACCCTAGCCCCCAGTCATCTGTTTTTAATTGCATTAGTCCCCATATTAGCCACAGGCTTTAGTTTCACAGCCTGGGATGCGATGAGTCCTGGTTGCCTTCCCTAAACATCTCCAGCCTGAGAGGAGCTGTCACTCCTCACATTAAGAGTGTTCTTTTTAATATTTATAAACATGAAAGTATTTTTCTCTCCTTCACTTGAAATGTATATATTCATGCGTTAAAGCTCATTGACGTTGCTGGGGTAATGGGCTGTGGACAGATTTACAGCTGGAACTATCTCACTGCCTGCAGGCCTGTGCATTTTAATATAATTAAAAGGCTTCTATTTGGGATCTTAGCTAATTAATATTCATGCTTTCCTCCTTCCACCTGCCGTTTCTGATTTGCTGTCTTTTAGCAGATTGATCATGGCCCAATTAATCCTACCACCAGTCAAAGCAAGGTAGTGAGAGGAAGAAAGGAGGAAATTCCATCACAGTGTTGGGTTGTTAATGAGGAAAGAGCATTTTGACTAATGGTAGCCTTTTCCTAGTTTATGAAGAAGGCTGAGGAAGAGTCTGTAATATGGGATTTATAATAGAACATTTGGACAGGGATTGTAGGTAAAATTGCTCACACTGAATATTTACTGATCATTCAGAGCTTTTGGATGTTTCCTACATGCCAGAAATCACAGAACAGGAACTTAGAGAAGCAGGTAATAGATAACTGTTTTTAGTGAAATGAAAGTGAAGTTATCAGTGATGGTATCACTATTCAGCAGCTGAGAAAAACTACCCACACAAACGACTGTGATTCTCCTACATGAGACTTCTGAGAGACAATCAGATTCCCAGGGATAGTTACATGGTCACTGTTGTAATCTGTTCTGACTGCTATAATACCACAGATTGGGTAGTTGATAATCAACATATATTTATTTCTCACAGTTCTAGAGACTTGGAAGTTCAAGGTCAAGCCACCAGCAAATTCAGTGTCTGCTAAGGGATTCCTCTCTGCTTCTAAGATGGCACTTTGTGCTACATCCTCCAGAGGGAACAGGCATCAACATATTTTCACATAGCAGCAGGGGAAGAGCATAATTCCCTCTCTCTATCCCTTGTAGGAGAACACTAATTCCATTCTTATGTGCAGAGTCCTCATGACCTAATCACCTACTAATGTCTCCATTCTTAATACTATTTTGTTGGGTGTTAGGTTTCAACATGAATTTTGTTTTTGTTGTGTGTGGGAGGTGTTTTGTTTGTTTTTTGTTTTGTTTAGCAGGCCCAAGCCAGGTTTGAACCCACCAGCTCCACGGCATAGGCCGGCACTCTAGCCATTGAGCTAAGGGTGCCCAGCCTCAACATGAATTTTGGAAGGATACAAACAAGCTTTCCCAGATATGTGCAAGCCTGTCACAAAGGAGAGAATTAAACTCTAGTTTACATCAAGGCCACAAATGAGAATCATGGCAACATTTACAATGAGACACTCAATAGCTATAGCCCTGAGGTTGAGGAGATCTAATTAAGAGAAGAGAGAAAGAGCTTGGGGCTCTGTCTTCCACCAGGCAGTTTGCTCTCCCCTGATCATGAGTATCTTTAGAGCATGTTGCTCCAAAGTGAAAGCAAAAACCATCAGAGAAAGTCACCAAGCACAACAGCTCGCCTTTAAGATACTTGACTTTGGCCAGATTACCACACTACTCTTAGTGTCATCCATGAAATGAGATAATAATGCCTCCTTCTGAGGATTATTGCAAGAACCAAATGGGAAAACATCTTTAAGTGCTTAGTGCAAAGTTCAGTAAATAGAAGGTAATGTCCTCCACACTATGGAATCAAGTGCAGAAGTGACAGTTACTCCCTGTCACATTGAGGAACATTTTTTCCAGAAAGAAAAAAGAAGATGGGGTGAAGAACTCACCCTTTTGGCCAAAAATGCATAACAAGTAAAAATAGCCAAAATAGAATTTATCAGATCTTTAAGCCTGTCTCACTCAGTGCTCTGGGTATTAATAATGGAACAAAAAGAGGTTACAGAAGCAAGATAAAAACAAAAAGCACTGGATTTATGCAACAGGTACATGTAGTCTGTTCTCTTGATGAGTCACCAGCCCGAGAAATGTGTTTCTGTTAAGCAGGAAGTCCACCAACAGGCTGCAGCTTAATTGTCCTTCCATTGTGACTGCTCCCATTGTGAGCTTGGGGCTCTTATTTTTTAAATGTCTGGGTGATCACAGTCCTCCTAGATGAGATCATGTAGGGACTGTATTGCTAACCCATCCTACCAGAAAGCCCTCTCGTAGTCACAGGCTATCAAACTCCCACTCGTCCTTCAGGGCAGCTCAAGGATCTCTTCTTCTGAGAAGCCATTCTCATTACCCACCCCAGAAATGATGACTCCTTACTTTGAATCCTGTTCTGTTAACGTTGGCAAGTCTACCTTTACCAGTGATGACAATGACAATATTTGCTAATAGCTATTGAAGACTTGTCAAGTACTACATATTGCACTCAGCCCTATCTCAGCTAATTCTAGGAAGTACATATCTTAATCTACAATTTTAATCAGACAATAGTAAATATTTTAATCTGACAATTTTACTGACAATAAAATTAAAGGTGAGCCGGGCAGTGGCTCATGCCTGTAATCCTTGCACTTTGGGAGGCTGAGGCAGTGGATTGCTTGAGCTCAGGAGTTCAAAACCAGTCTTAGAGTGAGACCCCATCTCTACTTAAAATAGAAAAATTAAATGGGCCTAATAGTAAGAGCCTATAGTCCCATCTACTCAGGAGGCTGAGGCAAGAGGATTGCTTGAGCCCAGGAGTTTGAGGTTCCTGTGAACTAGGCTGATACCATGGCACTCTAGCCTTGACAACAAAGTGAGAATCCATTTTCCCTCCCAAAAGCGAGGGGGAGTTATGGTAATATCTTCCCTCTGAATCCTCCCCAATCTGGTGGGGATTACCTGGAGTGTGATAAGCATGCAGTAGGAGAGAAAGTGAATGTATCAGTTAATACCATAACCAATTATTCTAAGTACACAAAACACTCTCATTTACAATGGCTCAACTTAAAATTTTTCAACTTTACGATGGTTATAAAGCACTACGCATTCAGTAGAAATTTTACTTCAATTACCCATACAACCATTTTGTTTTACACTTTTGGTACATTATTCCATGAGGAATTTATAAATCAGTAAATTTCATGAGCTATTCAACACTACTAAAAAATAGGCTTTATGACAGATGATTTTGCCTAGGTATGTGAGCACACTCAAGGTAGGCTATGCCAGGCTATGATGTTTGGTAGGTTAGGGTATATTAAATGCATTTTCCACTTATGACATTTTCATAATGTCATAAGTTGAAATTTATGTCATAAACTCACAATGGGTTTATTGGGATATATACTTATAAGTTAAGAAGCATCTGTAATGGGATATGATGCCAATGAAAAGACCTTTATTGTTAATAGTTTTATATATCCTATTCAACAAGATGATCTATAATTATTCTTAATTGAGGGGTGAGGAGTCTCTTAAGGGTATGCACAAGCAACTTCAAGTATTTTAGATAACTGAAATAGACTAGGCCTGGCACAGTGTCTCATGTCTATAATCCTAGCACTCTGGGAGGCTGAGGTGGGTAGATTGCTTGAGGTCAGGAATTGAAGACCAATGTAAATAAGAGCAAGACCCTATCTCTACTAAATGGGAAAATTTTCCAGCCTGGTGATGTATGCCTATAATCCTAGACTTTTGCATAATCCTTCACAATTTGAATAAGGATGAGGCCATCACTAAATTTTGAAACTATTATTAAATTGTATCAGCCTCCTGCATATATCTGGTGAGAATGATGTTTAGTCCTCTATCCAGAAGCATTGTCTTAAGACCTGGTATCTCTGACATAGCTTTTGATGATTTAAATAGGAGTAAACTATTTTACTCAACTTTATTGACAAATGATTTATGTAAACTAAAATGCCTATTTTAGGTATAATTCAGTAAGTTTTGACACATATATACATATACACATCAGTTTAATCAATACCATACCAAAAATATAGACTTATTTCCATCACTCTAAAAAACTTTCTCATTTTTTTTAAATCCATTCCTCCTTTCCTTGTTCCACACAGTCCAAGGTCTTCTGTCTGTTCTTATAGACTAGATTCATCTGTTCTTGAACTTCTTATAAATGGAATGAAAGAATATGGGCTCTTTGGGGTCTAACTTCTTTCACTTGACACAATGCTTTGAGCTTTATCCATGTTGCTGCATATATTAGCAGTACTTTATTCCTTCTTATTGCTGGGGGGTATTTCATTATGTGCCACCCAATGGTACATATGTGTATTTCCAGTTTGGGACAATTATGACTTAAGTTGCTATGAACTTTCATATACAAGTCTTGGTTTTCATTTCTCTCAAAATGGGATTATTGAATCACTTTTTATGTAACCTTATAAGAAATTGACACCAAACTTTTTTCCAACTTGGTTGTGCTGTTTTACTTTCCCATCAATGGTACATGAGAGCTCTGGTTGCTCTATGTTCTTTCCAACACTTAATCTGGTCTTTTTTTTTTTTTAATTTTAGTCTTAGTAAAGATGTAGTAGAATCTCATATGGTTTTTATTGCTTTTCCTGATGAGTAATTATATCAGACATATTTTTATCTGCTTATTGGTCATGTACATGTCTTCCTTTGTCAAATGGCATAAAATATACACCAAACCTTTAGCTTGTATATACAGTGTGAAGTTTTCCCCAGAGTCACCAAAGTACTGTTCAGGTTTTTCTTTTCTATGTATGATTCATTTTTGATAGTTTTCATTATCATAGATTCTTTCTGCATTGTTTAATCTCCTATTAGTTTCATCCAGTGATTTTTCATTCCAGATATTTCATTTTTTAGAACTAGAGTTTCTGTTTCTTCTCTGCATATTTTGTTTTTGCCTTCTTTGTATTTTTGGTTTTCTTTAAATACTTATGTCTATTTGTGATAGCTGTTGTAAAATTCTTGCTTGCTAATTTCATCATCTCTATCATTATGAGAGTGTTCCTTCTACTTGGCATGGATCATATTTTCCTGTCTTCACATGATTAGTAAGTTTTATTAAATGATAAATTAGGTTAATTCTATGTTGTCAAATGCTAGATTTTGTGGTCTTCCTTTAAAGAGAGTTGCATTACTTGAAGATCAGTCTGATTTTTTAAAGACTGTTTCAAGCTTTGTAAAGTACAACCTCTTTAAGACCTCCATGTTGAAATGCCCCAGATTTTCAACATGGACTCTCCATTCTGATCTTTCAGCTCTTCCTAAGGTTTGGAAACCTTTGGTTTGTGACTCCTGCATTATTCTCTGACTAGCCTAAGGAGTTTCTTCCTTTGCATACATGGTTAAGTATTCAGCAGCAGACCCAAGGGAACACCTATGAAATTTTTGAGCCTTTTTTCTTGTACAAGTCCTTCCTCTCTAAAACTCTGTCTTGATAACTCATCACCACGGTCTTCCTGAAATCCACTCTCTATCTCTGCAATTTAGCAATTTTGCAATGCTCTGCTTGCCATTCCCCCTCTTTGAATTAGGTGTGGAAAGTGCCTCCAGACATAAAGTTGTGCCATCTCAGGCCTACCCCCCTTGCTTTTCTATTTGCAGGAATCAGTCTTATGCTGCCTGTCTTCTATCACCCAAAACAGTTGCTTCATCTGTTTTGTCCAGGTTTTTAGTTTTTTGTGATGGGACGGGAAATATGGACCCAGTTACTCCACCATGGCCAAAAGCAGACATTTGCCCTAAATGTGTTTTTATTTGCTTGCAAAGCACTAACATATTGATTACTTTGGTCCAGGGATAAAATAGCCTGGGAAAAGTTGAAGGAATTGTTTAAATAGGATGAAAATGTTATATATTTCAATGAGTATTGTGTCGTATTATTATTGGTGGTGTTTTTGTTCATTTGATTTGATGAATTGGGGAGGGAGAGGAATTAGGAAAGACTGGGCCACCAGAGAGCCATTTCTCAACAGAGTGGACTATCTTATTAAATATCTTCACATTTTCTGACTTTTCCTTAGGTTACTCCCTATATCAGGAAACACAGGCCAGATCTTTCTACAGTGACAAGTAACCTTCTAGTAGTAGAGCCTTAAGATAGCAAAGTTTTCAATATCACTGTTATTTCATTAGCCAGCTGAAGAAGTAGTACCTAGCTGGGACAAAAACAGTTTTACAACAGAGGAAAAGAGATGGTAGATGAAATGGCCCTTAAAACTTCCAAAGTGAAAATGAGTTATTTGCCACATTGATCAAAGCAAGGCATGTGACCATGCATTACTTCAACAAGCTAAGAATATGAAATCCCTCTACAAGGAGGGGAACCATAGTGAAGAAACCAAATATTTTGTGAATATTAATATTACTTACTGTACTCCTACACATGATATCTTACCTTCTGTCATAGATTAACTCCTAGCAAGAAGCTAGAAAGCATCAAAGAATGCAGTTAAACATTCGAATGTGGCATCCGTCCGGCACAAAGTTACTTCAATAACTACCATAGCCATTAGCAAGGATAAAGAGGATCTATGTCTGCTGATTTGTGGGGATCTCCAAAATATAGTGGAAATTCTATAGTTAGCCACTTCCCTACATTGACCACCTCCTTAAATTGAGCTATTTTTCATAGACTAGACAAGCATCATATGTACATTTCAGTACAACAGGCCAGTTCCTTATGTTGACCACCTTTGTGTATTGAGCAGTTTGCCACAGTCCCTTGAATGGTCAACTTACAGAGGTCCTACTGTATATTGTTATGTGAACAAAAGCAAGATACATACTAAAATATATGGTACAGCTTCCCTTGTGTAAATAAAAGAATATTTATATTTCTTCATGTGTGTGCATGGAAATATTCTAAATGAATGCACAGAAAATGCTTCAAAAATAATATGTAAGAAAATGTTTCTCTGGAACAGAATATAGGAGTCTAGATTAGGAGACTAGGAGACTTTTTTTCCTTTTTTTAATTTCAGGTTAATGTGAAAGTACAAACAACTAGTTTACAATGTTTGCATTTGTTAGGAAGAGTCCCTCTTGTAATTGTGTCTCAACCCCAAGAGGTGCGCCATATACCCTTACACTGTGCCCATTAAGTGTGAAGCCATTGTATACTCTTTTGCACTGTTCAAATTTTTTCATGGGTATTAGTTATTTTTCCTAATGACATTTTTTAAAATGCCACCTTCATATACACTGAAAAGTTTGGTATCAGTCAACCAGTTTTCCCAGTAATGTTTCAGTATATCACAGAGAGTTAATCACATTGCAGAATGACCTTAACAGAAATGACCTTCAGGAAGTTTATCATCATTTTCTGAGATCAACCAAATGAAAGAAGAAAAATATAGGTGGCACCTGTAGTGCTGTGGGTAGGGTGCAAGCCACATATACCAAGGTTGGCAGGTTTGAACCTGGCCTGGGCCAGCTAAAAAACAACAATGGCCAAAAAAGAAAGAAAGAAAGAAAGAAAGAAAGAAAGAAAGAAAGAAAGAAAGAAAGAAGGAAAGAAGGAAAGAAGGAAAGAAGGAAAGAAGGAAAGAAGGAAAGAAGGAAAGAAGGAAAGAAGGAAAGAAGGAAAGAAGGAAAGAAGGAAAGAAGGAAGGAAGGAAGGAAGGAAGGAAGGAAGGAAGGAAGGAAGGAAGGAAGGAACGAAGGAAGACAGAAAGAAAAAAAAAATGAAACTCTCGAGTTACTTCCTCAGGTCCTGACATTGGTGCTATGTTTTCTCATCCCCTTTCTATATAGATGTTTAGTTCATGGCACACTGATTCCACTAATCAAACAGAACTTAATGCTTATTTGCA
>CAUYRH010093295.1:0-11515 GCA_963574655.1 Perodicticus potto
GTATATTTCTTTGCTACTCAGTCAGGCTCTTTGGGGCTTTTTGTTTTGTTTGAAATGCAGCCTAGATGGCAAAGAGATACACTAGAAATTCCAGCGTTGTTTCCAAGATCTCTGTAGATAACCTCTTATCAATACTTATCATTTTTCCAAATGTAGTAAACAAACATGCCTTGTTTCAAGTAATTTGCAAAGTACTACTCATATACTTCACCCTGTACTACAAGAATATTTTGTGAAACTTACTAAATGTAGAATATAAATGTCTGCACACAATAACGAAGAAAATGCCATGAAAGCTATGTCAACCAGTTCAATGAAAATATTTCAAATTGTATATAAAAACAGCACATTGTACCCCATGATTGCATTTATGTACACAACCATGATTTAATTTAAAAAAAAAAGAATATTTTTTTTCTTTCCTAAGTGTGATGTACTCTCAATTATTAGCATTTAATATCCCAAATTTCTAGTGCTGCCAGGTTAGAATATCTTCAAGGCCTAACAGCTCTTAAGCTGTACCTGGTACTGCTAAGGAGATTCCCAGGCATTGCTCAGGGAGGCACATATTATGCTGGCAGGCTGCCTCCCCCGTGACTTACCTTGAGACAAAAGTGTTGTCGACAGTGACACACTCTTTTCTTCCTTATTCACTCCCTCCCCCTTTCTACAACTGAGTAAGCTTGTATTTCTAGAACAGCAATCACAAAGTACACCTTCTTATTTGGGGGAGTTTTTTAGCTAAATTAACTTAAACAGTCACATAGGTGAAAATATACCTCCCTGGCTTCTCTGCCAGTCAACCCTGAGAACATGCTGGCTTAATTCCTATCTTTCCCAAAACCAAGAAGACCATCTTTTGCGTCTCCATGTGAAAAGTATTTACATATTGAGAAATCAGCTTGGCAAACCAGAGCTGAGGGTATGGGGAATAAATATTGTCTCCCTTCTTTTTTCCCTTCAAAGTTGAAAATTAAATCTTGAATATGATAAGAGCTAAAAATTGGCAAAATGGAGATGGCAACAGTGATGGGACATCCGTCAAGAAGTTGTGTCAATCATCAAGGCCCCTCTGTCCACCACATGCATTCTGGGGCTCTGGAGGAGGGGGGGGCTTGACAGGTATTTCCTTTCCCACCTCTTTTCCTTCCCCTGGACTGACTTCCCTGGGCCTCATAAGGGCAGAAGCAAGTGTTTCCACAGTTCACGTTGCCTGATTTAAAATGCACGGTGGGTAGAAATTAAAATTAAAATGAATTCTTTTTTAAGCAAAAATGTCACCATTCTCTTTTATAAATGAAAACCTGAGTAATGACTCTCCAGAGAAAAGATTGATGTCAAATTATGAGGCTGTGCTTAGTGGGCTTATGATTTATGTATAGGAATATGTAATTTTTTGACAAAGAGTAAGATAAGGTTGTAATTATATTTATTTGGCAAGCTAATATTGTCCTCTCTTACTGTTAAGCCATAGCATACATGTCATATGTCAGGTACATTTATTTAATATCAAGTAGCAAGGACCTGGGTGTTCATGTTCATAACTGGAGCATTCATTCACTGGACCATGCAGGAAGTCTCCAAACAATTTCATGGGATGAGAGTTGTCTTTTTGTGTTGTGATAGATATGCTAAGCCATTCATTTTCTTCCCAGGAGCACGGTTTCTTTAGCTGTCGCCTCTCTTTCTTGTTCTGTCTTATCTATTTGTATTTTCTTCTCTGGCAAAAGAAAAAAATTGGTGTAAGGACAATCAGCTTTTAGAAATTCTCTGGAAATGTATTAATACTTAGTGTATTCTGTTTCTGTCTCTCTCTCTCTGACATGTGATTTTAGCAGTCAAGTTATTAGTATACAAAATTTAAAAATTATAAATTATACAGTCTATCTTTACTAATGGCCATGAGTATGATCACATATGAAATTTTTCTCTTTTTTTTTGGGACAGAGTCTCACTTTGTCACCGTCAGTAGAGTGCTGGGTGTCATGGCTTACAGCAACCTCAAACTGTTGGGCGCAAGTGATTCTCTTGCCTCACAGGTGCCTGGCACAACGCCCCATTATTTATTATTATTATTTTTTTAGAGACAGAGTCTTGCTCTTGCCCAAGCTGGTCTTGAGGTCTTGAACTACTGAGCTCAGGAATCCACCCGTCTCGGTCTCCCAGAGTCTAGGATTACAGGCGTGAGCCACTGCCTGATCACATATGA
Organism: Perodicticus potto; assembly: GCA_963574655.1. NCBI lineage: Eukaryota > Metazoa > Chordata > Mammalia > Primates > Lorisidae > Perodicticus > Perodicticus potto. The sequence goes on from CAUYRH010093295.1 coordinate 2,210, forward strand.
AATGTTTCTATGGGAAATTCAGGATCAGTTTTATTCTGCTAACTTGTCAACTGAGAGGATTATATGAACACCATTTGATCCAAATTCATAGCTATGGCTTTCATGTTGAGTTCAGGCTTTTGTGAGAAGTGTGGTTCTCACCTTCCCACTAATCCATGAAGGAAAATCTTGAAGCTCCATATCTACAGCACTATCTCTGTGTTCTGTTATTTTCATCGTCTGTACAGACCTCTCAGGAAAGAACAATGATTCTGAGTCATATATAGCATTGTGCCTCGTGAAGCTTAAGAAACTTTGTTGGAAGATGTTAGGAGGAGACCTGCACAAACAGGTACTGCACTTAGAGATTTCAAGTCAGTAGCTCCTTGCCTGAGTCCCACATCTGAAATCATAAATGATGCCTTTATATATTCTGGGATTTTACCACATGCTATTATTTTCCCATCACACATTCAAGAAGATCCTGGGAGAAGACGCAGACTGTATGGAAAGAACAATGGCTTTGAAATGAGTCAGATGCTTACTAAGCTACTTGGTGTTTTTCTCTTCTGTGGGGTAGAGATGGTAATACTGTCTTGAAGGGTTACTGTGAAGTTGCAGGCCCTCAGGTAGGTAGACTCTTCTAAGTCTACCACACTTTCCCTTGGCTGGACATCATCCACAATAATCCCACTGTGCTGGATAATTCTGGTCATTATACACATGAATTCCCAGTACCACGGTCTTTGTGTGCTATTCCCAATGTGTCTAGTCGAATAGCTGTGCTCACTGCTGTCCTGAGGTCCATCACCTCTTAGAGTTTATGTGTTTTCAGGTCCTATAAGCTACTGTTTTTTAATTAGTTATTTAGGCTGTTTTTCTTCAGGGAACACAACTTTTGAAGTTCTCCCAGAGACTCTAGAAGCAAGCTTATAACTTATTCATTTATCCAGCAAATAAATACCTAGTCCTTTAACCAGCCTCCTACCCAGCCCCAATATTTCTAGATCCCCTTACACTTTAGTCCTTTTTTTCACCTATATTAGCGTGCTACACAATCTATTATTTTTTATTGCTCTATTATAATGCAAATTTCACTAGGGCAGGGATCTTTGTCTATTTTGTTCACTGATGTATCCCAAGCATATAGAAAAATTCAAAGCACTTATCAGATCTTCGTTGAGTGAGTCTAGCATATACCATGTTTTCAGAACAAGGAATCTGCTAAGTTAGGCTACTCTTGCAGAGAACAGTTTTCTAAGGAACTTTCCTGTTTTTCTTTAGAATTATCAGAGTTTCACACTGAGCATCCAGCTTTCTTCTTCTATACCCTGAAGCAGCAGTAATGTTACACACAGACCCCAGATTCTAGGCAAGTGCTTGATTTTTCTAGGGTCTGTGCTATCCTCATCTTCCTCCTTTTCCTCCTCCTCATCATGATAGCTAGTCTCTAAGATGATTCCTAATTGTTTTCTCCTCCTGGTATTCACACTCTTGTGCAGTCCTGTCCCATGTTGAACAGGGATGGCCTGTGTAACCAATAGGAAATTGTGGATATTGTGGAAAAATTAAGTGTAATTTCAAGGCTAGATTGCTAAAACAATACTGCACCTTTAGGCTTTCTCCCCTCGATTATTTCCTTTGGGGAAGCCAGAGATCATGTCATGAAGACATTAAAGCAGTATTCTGGACAGCCCCATTAGGTAAGGAATGAAGGCCTCTTGCAAACATCCTGTGAATGAGCCATCTTGGAAGTGGATTCTCTAGCCCTAGTCAAGCCCTTTAGATGACTGAAACCCTGGCCAGTATTTTGTGTATAGCCTCATGAGAAACTCTGCACCAGAACCATCTGTCTAAGCTGCTCCCAGACTTTTGACCCATAGTAAGTATGAGCCAGTAAAAGTGTATATTGTTTTAAGCTATTAAGTTTTGATTTAACTCTTTGCACATTAGTAAATAACTACAGTAATCATCACTGCACTTCTGGAGTGCATTCATGTACAAGCAAGTATGTGATTTCATTCTCATATCAAACCTTTGAGTTGGTTGTTGTCTTAAGACTATTTTGTGTTGCTGTAAGAGAATACTTGAGATTGTAAAATGTATAATGAATGCAAATTTATTTGGCTTACGATTCTGGAGACTGGGAAGTCCAAGAGCATGACAAAGGTCTTTTTACTGCACACCCCATTGTATAAGGTGGAAGGACAAGTGATCATGTGAGACAGAGAGAGGAAAGGGACAAAATTTATCCTTGTATGAGGAGTCCATTTAGGGGAGGGGGATCTAACCCACTCCCACAATAATGGCATTGATTTATTCATGAGGGCAGAGCCCTCATAACCTAATCACCTTTTAAAGGTTTACCTCTCAGCCTTGAGGATTAAGTTTCCAACACATGATTGGGAGTAGGGCAAATCAAACCACAGCAGCAGTCATATCCTCATTATACAGATGAGAAAATGGAAACTCAAAGTTGTTAGTTTATACATCCAGGGGGTGAAAGAGAATCTGAACATAGACATTATTTTTAATAACCATAAGGTGCTGAGTAGAATATGATCTTTAGAGTATAAGACAACTTTTGACAGTATCTGTGAAACTTGTCACCTACAAACCACTTTCAATACTCTTCCTTTTTCTTCTGGTTAGATTCTCAACTGGGGGAACAAATGGATGATCTAATTTTAGCTCTTTGAGGAGTCTCCACACTTCTTTCCATACTTTCTTTCTTTCTTGTATACTAGTTTACAAACCCACCAACAGTATAAAAGTGTTCCTTTTTTTTGACACCCACACCAGCCATCTGCAGCTTTGGCTTTTTGTGGACTCAACTGTTCTCACTGGAGTTAGGTCATATGTCAAGGCAGTTTTGATTTGCATTTCTCTAATAACTAGGAATGCTTATAGCAGCTCAATTCATAATTGCAAAGATGTGGAAACAACCCAAGTGGCTATGAACCCGTGGATGGATTAATAAACTGTAGTATGTGTATACCATACTATTCAGCCATAAAAAAGATGGGCACTTTATATCTTTTGTATTTGGCTTGATGGAGTTAAAGAACATTCTCTTTAATAAGTATCTTAAGAATGGAAAATCAAGCACCCAATGTACTTAGTACTAATTTGAAACTAGTAAATGAACAACTACAGGCCCATAGGTAAATTCAAGGAGGGAAGAATGAGGGGGCTGGGTATGCTTGTACAATCACATCTCCTGGGTGAGGACTCAACTACAACTACAACTCAGATGCTACCTAACAAATGCAAACAATGTAATGAGATATGTATATATGTGTGTGTCTGCACACACACACTCACACACAGACATATGTTCCTTTTACAGTATGACATGAGGGGACCTAGGTACTTAGAGTTTCAGAAATTATCCAGAGTTTCCTGGTGTTCCCTAAGATACATGCATAGGTTCTCCATAATTTACAATCCATGGTTTATGCAAAGTTTCACTTAATTGGCTAGTAAGCTAGTTGGTTCCTGATGGAATGTTAACACAAGAGTGGGAAGTTTATAGGATAAAAAGAGATTAGGGATGATGACATTGAAAGAAAAGAGAGAGATACACAGAAATCATGATTGCAAAATGTCAAAAATAATCCTTGTCATTTTACAAATTCTCCAGCATCTTTAGCCTTCAAAGAAGGGCACACTTTTTCAAAAGTAGGTGAACAATAGTTTCCCCTGTTTTTCTGGGTTTGCCACTTTAGTATTTTATTTTAAAAGAACCATATTCAAATAATAAAGACAGAACATAAGAAATATATAAGAACATAGTAAACCTCTGACCTAAACTTTGTCCATATACACTGTTCTACGAATTGTGTTAGAAAATGCCTCTGTCTGCCCAAATTAAGATTAAATGTAATTAATCTCTCAGCAGTGCCCCACCAAAGAAATGCAGATATATATTCTGATTGCTTACAATGTTTACATGTGAATTAGACAGAAAACTTCTGTCTGCAAAACAGGTGCAAAATTAAAATCTAACTGATGAGTGCTTAAAGATGACAATCTAATTTCCCAAAATTTATAAACCACCTTATATTGCTGCTTTTGTGCTCAATACTCCCATTGTCCTTTGTGTTTTAAATTCTTTTGCTGACTTATTTCCTGTGTCAGTTCTCCACAGTCAGCATCCTTTAAAATTGGCTTAGAATTTTGCCACAGAAAATGCTGAAAAATCCCTTGCTGATTGTGTACGGCGTGTACCTCACATAAAATATACCATATCTCATTTTCTTTTTGAGCAATGTTTCTTATAAACATGAAATTACATGAAAAACTATCTAGAGATGAACAAATTGTTGTTATGGGATATAAACTCTTTTCTGTGGGCACTAACTCTATATAAGAATTTGAACCTAACTTCAAAAGGGAAGGACTCAGTATAGAGAAGAGAAGGTTGGGTGTCAACACAAAAAGCCAAATGGCACATCTATTCAGCAGGAAACTTAATCTACAAACAGGGTGTTGTGGCAGCTAATAAAGCTAATGCCCATTAACACAAAAATGCTACCTAGAATGAGGATGGTGATGACCATTCTCTCCTCAAACATTTGCTATATTGCATTACATTCTGAATAGCATATTGTTAAAGAAATTGAAAGAAATTAAAACAAAACTTGAGATAGTGGAGTATTTCAAATCTATGTCATATGAGAAGACTATTCAAATATTTAATGAGCTCTGTGGATTCAAGGTTCATATTTTTAATTAAGTTTTCAAAATATGAGTCTAGAACCTACATACAGAAAAAAATAGGCTGAATCAAAAGAAGAACTAAGGAGATAATTAGCTGCTTTGGGAGACGTGTATTTGTAATAATTGGAGGTGTTCACATATAGAAAACTACTTGAGAAGGCATGTACGTGGACTCAATGTCCTTTAATACACTGTCACCTCATTTATTAATAAGTTTGGTTCAAACAATATCCAGGACAAGTTCATTCAAATTGTTAAGGCTTCACTTTGGGGGGAAAGGGGCAGAGCAGCTGTAGCGTGGGGAGCAGCTTGCTGTACCTGCCCTCCCCCGCAGCCCCTCTATACAATTAGTAAGTTTGGTCTTCCCTAGGAGAGAACTATGAAACTCTCTGGAAAACTTTCCTGCAAGAAAGAGTAGGAACTTTGCAGATGTTCACATCATTTGACCTAACAATTTCACTTTAAGAGGAATAAAAGAAATAAAAAGATGTTGTAAGAGAACTTCATTTGCAGAAATATTCACCACAAAATTGCTTTAAATAGTGGGAAGAAAAGGAGACCCTTTTAATCTAGCAAAGGTTTACTAAGCATCTGCTGTTGCCCTCGGTAGAGTACGGTAGCATCGTTTTAAGCTCACTGCAACCTCAGACTGCCAGGCTCAAGCGATCCTCCTGCCTCAGCCTTCTGAGTAGCTGAGACTACAGGTGCCACCATACCACCCAATTAGTTTTTCTATTTTTAGTAGAGACAAGTGCTCTCTCTTGCTCAGGCTGGTCTCTGAACTCCTGAGCTCAAGCAATCCACCCGTCTTGGCCACCCAAAGTGCTAGGACTACAGATGAAAGGCTCCATGCCTGGCTATTTTCCCAATTTTTGAAAGAGGGGAAAAATTCATTATAATCCCCCCAAAACTGATGACACATTTGCTCCTTTAATGCAACACAAGGTCGTTTTTGGCTAGAAGAAGCAATTTTTTCTTATCCCAGACTGAAAACAAGTTAAAGTTACCTGTGAAGTCACTAGGGCACACAGGCTTCTCTACAAAGATGTTACTCGCTACTGTGCTGTCCAAGAAAAGAAGCACCAAATACACTTGCAAATCAGCTTCGTAACTCACAGATGGGCGTTATTAACAATGTGAGCCATCTGGCAGCTTCCTTTTTTTGACTAATTTGTCTTGCTAACTAGGCTCAGTTATGGTCTGCGCTGCTGAGGAAGTGCCTGTGCCGTCAACGTCTATATACCAAATTTTAAGACTGCACAACCTCGAAATCATTCTTTAAAAAATTTTCTTTCTGTAAGTTTTGGTTTCCCAGCCCTAGTTATTGTTTCGATTTTATATATGTATCTTTGATTTTCGTAGATGTGATACTGACAGGAAAATGTTAAAGGAGTTTTTTTTAATCAGTGTAGAGAAATATCTATGGGGTAATGACATAGTAAATATAGGAAAATTGCAAAAGCCCCAGATTTCAAAAAAACAAGAAGATTATCATTCAAGTTATTATTCGACTTGTAGTTTCAAACTCCTCATTTTATATACGAGTCCTGTAGACTCTCTCTGGTGGTCTGCAAGCCTAACATTATTCTACGGTGCTTCTATTCTGTAGGTACATATCATTAATCATCCCTTTCTTCCTGCTCAATATTCTCTTTATTTTAACTAGGAGAGGGAAAATTATATCATCCTCTCATGTACAGTTGCTATGGAATTGATTAAATACAGTTTCAATAACTTTCTCATTATAGTTAGACCCTGCACTCTTTATGAAAAACTATCTTGCCTACGGACTGGTTGTCAGATCTTTTTAAGTGAATGTTAACTTGACTCTATCTAGTCTGAGAAAAACATTGAACTCTATTGACCTGCCAGTTGGTAGAGAAGAAAAGGAAATAGCCTCACGTATGACCAGACCCTGGACACAAATGTATCTTCAGGTCACTTTCTCTTTACTGCTCTGCTCTTCCTTCCTTTGTATGTTTAACTCCAGCCCTCCTATTGTTTTCTAGCTTTCTTTGCTAGCGGGCAAGACAGCCGGTGACTACCCCATGCTATCAGGATATCTGCTTAGCTTTCAAAGGAAAGAGAACCAACACTGTGTCTGCAATGTCTCTCTTGCAATCAAAGGAAAGGACTCTGTTAGGCCTTGCTTAGTCACTTACCTACCAGTACACGAATTATAGAAGCCCAAATGGGAGGTTTGCTCCCATATTCAAGCCATGGTCATTTCTTTTGTCAGGGGATGGGAGATCTTTGACAACAAGAGAGGAGAAAAGGATGCTTGCATGGTAGACACACAAACTTAGTAGCTAACATGGTTTATTACACTAAGAAGAAAGGCATTTGTCATATTATACTTAGCTTTTCATTACGGTATGCAACCATCCTGGGTTGTCTAGAGCAAAATTCATTTCAAATATTCTATCCTACTATATGTATCCCAAATTTTATATTGGAAATTAAATCATTCTATTCTAAGAAGGGATGCAGTGATTAGCTTTCTAGATAGATAGATAGATAGATAGATAGATAGTTTTACATAACATATGTATTTTTTAAAGTTTAAAAGGTGCTAGTGTTTAAATTTAAGAGGAATATTATCAACAATAGGTGATAAAGAAAATAGAAAAATGCTATTATAAAGAAAAAGACAGTTTGAAGGTTTTGAACAGCCTTCAAACCTTGCCAACAAATATCCCTTGTCATACATAAACTTGTGTAACTCTCAAAACTGATGTTTGTTCTACTGTTTTCTTGGCTCTTTTCACAAGGTTATTAATTATGCTTTGAAATTTACAAACGATTACTTTTTAATGAGAGAGCTCATTATTTCCCATTGGCAGTAGTTCATTGCCAAATGCTCCCATTTCGTAGGAGGCAGGCAGGCTTTAATTTAAGCAGGAGCACAGGCTGCACTGAACTTTCCTGTTCACATTTGCTTCCACGGGCTATCCTCTCCCTTCCCTACTGAAATAATCATTAGTGTCCACTAGGCACACACTCTCAGTCCTCGGAACTTGCAGTCAGGAGTTTACAAATTAATGTGTTCCGCCTTCACTAACAGATGCCATACTGGCACAGGGTACCTAGGCTGAACTCACGGGATTTGCAACATCAAGAGTAAGTGTGAAAGCTACAAGCATTCAAAAGGCACTCATTTTATTTAATTCACAGAGCTTGGCATTTTATCAAAAAATGGAAGCACAAATCCCTTCCTCATTACCCTCGTCAAATAACTTCTCCTTTATTGAAGTTCAATGCTCTTTTTAACAAGCCCCAAATAAGCACAACAACCAGATGTGACCAGAAAAATGACAAGTGGCCATAAAAACAAATTATCGTAAACACCCCCCAAAGCTCCTGGACCCACGGGACACCACATAGCCACAATATACGCAACGTGAGACTGGCAGGAGGCCACCAGGCAGAGAAGAACCCTGAGCAGTGTGTGCTTCCCAGCGCAGGTTCCTCCAGAGGCACTGCTGCTGCGGCTGTTTGAAAGCGACAGTGTGTTTTGGAAAGTGAATTGAAAGCATGAGAATACTTTTGCCGTCTTAACACCATAAAAAGGAAAAAGTACATCATGGGCTTTTAGGAGTCAGGAGAGGGTTGGGTTGTGCTGTGTACTGATTTAAAATCCTTTTAAAGTCTGCCTATTTTTCCTTATTCTTTCATTTCCTGATGATAGAACAAAAAACACTCCATGGTATGCAAGTGACACATCATTTGATGCATCCAAATGCTTTATTCGCTTAACTGTTTTTTATTTCCCCAGCAATTTAAATAAATCACGGAGATGGAATTAGATTTTCCTGAAGAGCTGGAGAAAGGCAGTGAGAGGCTGAGTCACAGTTAATTTCTACTGAGCTGATAGGAATTCACTCCCTCCATTTTGGTGAGACTCGTGTAGTTTGGAGAGTAATGTCTGGCATCTTATCAGCCTACTATAAAAGCTGCTTAGGCTCCTGACTAATGAGTCTCTGAGATGTTTTTAATGAATGATGGGGGGAGGAGTATGAAATGTCCTCATGTTTATTCATTTTCCTCGTTGTAATGCTGGCTGATAGACTGACTGAAAGATTGAGCACTTAAATAATTAACTCATTTAAAGTGTGAATTATATGCATGATTTGCCTGACATGCAACTCGTGAAGTGGAACACACAGTAATACCTCCCTACAGCAGGAGAGGTGGGGAGGAGAGGAGGTTATTTTAAGTCTAGTTAATCTGGGAAGGAACTTAGTAAAAGGATCAGACATTAAAAGAAATGGAAAAGCAGAAGATCAGATACTTAATTTTCTTCCTCCAGAATAGGGGCTGACGACCTTTTCTGTTAAGGGACAGATAGTAAATACTTTAGGCTTTGTGGTCATATTGGCTCTGTCACAGCTACTCAGCTCTGACAGAGAAACAGCCAGGGACAGTAAGGAATGGCCGTACCGGTGATTCATTGAATGGGTGTGGCTGGACTGCTGCAAGAGGTAATTTATGGGCATCACATTTAATTTCATATAATTTCTGTGTGTCACAAAATATTCCTCTTTTGATTTTTTTCAGCTACTTAAAAATGTAGAAATCATTCTTACCTCACAGGCAGGACAAAAC